>SJYX01022075.1:200519-218254 GCA_006410675.1 Oreotragus oreotragus | reverse complement strand
CAAAATCACTGCAGATGGTGACTGCAGCCATGAAATTAAAAGACGCTTACTCCTTGGAAGGAAAGTTATGACCAACCCAGATAGCATATTGAAAAGCAGAAACATTACCTTGCCAACAAAGGTAAATCTAGTCAAGGCTATGGTTTTTCCTGTGGTCATGTATGGATATAAGAGTTGGACTGTGAAGAAAGCTGAGTGCCAAAGAATTGATGCTTCTGAACTGTGGTGTTGGAGAAGACTCTTGAGAGTCCCTTGGACTGCAAGGAGATCCAACCAGTCCATTCTGAAGGAGATCAGCCCTGGGATTTCTTTGGAAGGAATGATGCTAAAGCTGAGATTCCAGTACTCTGACCACCTCATGTGAAGAGTTGACTCATTGGAAAAATCTCTGATGCTGAGAGGGATTAGGGGCAGGAGGAGAAGGGGATGACAGATGATGAGATGGCTGGATGGCATCACTGACTCAATGGACATGAGTTTGGGTGAGCTCTGGGAGTTGGTGATGGACAGGGAGGCCTGGCGTGCTGCAGTTCATGGGGTTGCAAAGAGTCAGACATGACTGAGCTACTGAACTGAACAATATTTTTAAATGTTTTCTCAGCAGGAAGCTGGTTTTTCTCTGTGGTCCTAGCAACCAGCAAAACTGAGTGATAAGGTTTAGTGCACCAGTAAGATGGGACAGGAACTGCCCAAATCAGAGAAGTCCACGGACTAAGGACAGAAAGGAAGGCTATCCCAGGGTGCAGTAGAGGGAGGGTGGGAAAAGAAGAGAAGGGTAGGAGAAGCCCAGCAGTTGAAATAGAAAGCATTTCAGACAAGAACGAGAAGGAAATGAGTTAAGGAACCATTTGTCCCCGATCGTGTCAACAGAAAAGACCAGGAGCTTACTGCTGGGTGGACTTTGACAGCAGATAACAGGATGCCCCATAACTATGGAGATAAAGGACATCCCCACAGAGGTAGAGAAACCCAGAGGACCACACAGATCCCAGCACCTGGATCTCCAGCCTCTCTCTGTCTCCACACACCATTTTTGCTGGGAAAAGGCAGGAGAGGGAAATTTTAAAAACTGATATAGATCATTTAATCAAAGGAGACATTTTTGATTTTTTAAAAAAGACTAAGTATCTTCAAATGGCAAAGTTAAGTGTCTTTGGCCATGCCACCACCCTCAGCGAAGAGAAGGCAGGTTTATTCCCAGAACACTTAGAAGAAATAAAGGACGCTGCTTTCCTCTGGGGCATGATTAAGTCATCTTTCTCTGTGAATTGTTGACCTACATACTTAAGTCATCCTGAGCAAAGAACAAAGTCCCACATTTCCTCAATGGGACCTTAAGGGAAGCAGGAGAAAGATCTTTCTAGTAAGAAAATACAGACAATAATTGCTATGCCTGCTGAATACTGCACCCAAGTACCCATATCAAAATGCTTTCTAAAATCTGGCCAGATAGAGAAAGTAGCTTCTTGGTTATTTGTGAATTTGGTAGGAAAAAGTATGTTACATTACTTAATAACCAAATCAAGAATCCTAAAGAAGTCCTTTTCACACCTTCCACAGCTTCTTCGGTCACTATTTGGTTTTTATCTCCCCTTGCCTCCCATGTACACTTACCCACTACCCTTTCCAGGCCTCCAACCCCTCCCAAGATAGGATCATTAAGAAGAAAGTTCTCAAAAGGACATAGGCTCTTTAGTATATACATGGAGACTACATTGAGAGGCCACCAATCTAAACAATAGAAACATTCATTTAAAGTGTTCTCTTGTATTAAGCAGTTCCTCCTATTTTCTGTATTCTGCTGCTTTGACATCTAGGGCCTTGCTGACCCTGGACAGACTTGCCTTTCCCAGAGCTAGCCAGTTCCTAAAGAAAGAAAATAGCTCATCTCTGAGTATGTCTTTCATATGCAAACCAACCAATTCAGAGTTCACACCTCCAACTACCTCCTCTATTGGCTTTTGAACCCTAATCATTCCAG
Source organism: Oreotragus oreotragus (assembly GCA_006410675.1). Classification (NCBI taxonomy): domain Eukaryota; kingdom Metazoa; phylum Chordata; class Mammalia; order Artiodactyla; family Bovidae; genus Oreotragus; species Oreotragus oreotragus. The sequence goes on along the minus strand of SJYX01022075.1, from coordinate 216,273 downwards.
GCCAAGTACCAGAAAACTAGGGACAGGCCTTATGCCCCAGCTGCTGTGGTTGTTTAGCTGCTAGATTGAGTTCTACTCTTTGTGACCCCTTGGACTGTCCATGGGATTTTCCAGGCATTTCCTTCTCCAGGGGATCTTCCCAACACAGGAATCAAACCTGTGGCTCCTGCCATGTCTCCTGCATTGCAAGTGGTTTATTTACGGCTGTGCCACCAGGAAAGCCCTCTATGCTCCAGAGCCCTCCAAAATTATTCAAACTAGCCAGTCCTAAACCTGCTTATCTGCCTTGCCCATTCCTTCCCATGCAAACCATAATTAAGGTTTTCCCCTCACTCCTACCTCCTGACTAACCCTGGTGCTTCCCCTGGCCCTGTGTGTCCTGCCATACCTCCTATTTCTAGGAAATTGTGGGGAGACCTTTTCCTTCAGGACAGTCACTTCTGTGTATGCGTGTCTTACCACACCTGATTAAAATAAATTCTAGGTACCCTTGCAACACTTTGTTCTGTTACCATTCCCCGGGCCAGACCAGACAGGGCCACATGCCTCATCCCTCCTCCTTAAGAATGCACAGCCTCTCCACCTCCAAACCCCTGGAGAGGAAAACCAAATGCAGCAGGACGACTGATGGACTGGGAGAGAGAGCTGAGAGGAGTTAAGAAACACGGCACCTCCTTTTAAAATGGTACTGAAGGAGGAAAGAGAGTCAAAATTTTAAATGACCCTTTTCTCCACATTCTGGGAAATTATGTGAAAACTAAAGATAGAGGAGGCACAGTGAACACAGCAGCTTTTCCACTGCTGTGGGGGATTTAGGTCTAGGAGTCCAATCTCAGGAATAACCATTACGAATTCTAGTCCTAAAGGCTACTAGATTTTCATAATAAAATATTGGATACATATATATACATATGGAGAAGGCAATGGCACCCCACTCCAGTACTCTTGCCTGGAAAATCCAATGGGTGGAGGAGCCTGGTAGGCTGCAGTCCATGGGATCGCTAAGAGTCATATATATATATGAATGATAAAATTGAAGAGGAAAGATAAGAAACAGGCAAGAAAGGCAATTGGCTCAGTGTAGACTGAGAGGCAACTCAAACAAAGCAAAGAATTTTTTGTAACACCCTTTTTGTTCCTCATTCAGGCTTGATCCTCTAATTGCAAAAATTCCCCTGCCTCACCCATCTCACTATCACAGCCCCTGGATTGCACACCATAAACATTACTATCCTGCCCTTTCAAAAAGTCAAAACAAAAGGGTTAAAGTTATTTCACTACCACTTATAAAGACTCCCCAGCCCTCTGAGATTTCCTTACTAAAGCTTCTGCTTACTCACCACATAGCTAAAGCTTAATCTGGTTACATGGCATTTTAATGTGGTATTTTACCATTTACAAAGCACTTTCTCCTATCACCTCACTGGATTCTCCCAACAATCCTGTGAGGTCAGCAGGAATTAATTTTCTGATAAAATCCCTCTCTGTTCATCAATCCTTCAATATCGAAGGAAACCTCAGCAAAATTTCATTATCAGAACACGGTGAATATTGGGCTTCCCGGTGAATACTAATGGGATTCAAATCCTTTTGAAGCTATTTCCATCAATCCTCTCAAGCTTCTCTCTAGACAGCCAAACAGAATTCCCTTCAACAGGGGCTGAATCCTGACATGGAACTTTGGACAATGGAACTTATTCTAGCACCACTGTGTATATAATACCTAGATAAAGACCTGCAGTAAAAAACATTTATATTCTATACATTCATTTAGCACTCATGAAAAACTCAGATGCAAGAGATTCAGGAAGTAGAGGTGGAAAAATGTACTCAGAGCTCACTACAGCTAAAGCCATAATTAGGAACTTTGTACTTGCCAGCACCTAAGTACTAATCTTTCAGTTCAGTTCAGTTCAGTCGCTCAGTCGTGTCTAACTCTTTGCGACCCCATGAATCGCAGTACGCCAGGCCTCCCTGTCCATCACCAACTCCCGGAGTTCACTCAGACCCACGTCCATCGAGTCAGTGATGCCATCCAGCCATTTCATCCTCTGTCGTCCCCTTCTCCTCCTGCCCCCAGTCCCTCCCAGCATCACTGCAGGTGGTGACTGCAGCCATGAAATTAAAAGACGCTTACTCCTTGGAAGAAAAGTTATGACCAACCTAGATAGCATATTCAAAAGCAGAGACATTACTTTGCCTACTAAGGTCCATCTAGTCAAGGCTATGGTTTTTCCTGTAGTCATGTATGAATGTGAGAGTTGGACTGTGAAGAAAGCTGACCGCCGAAGAATTGATGCTTTTGAACTGTGGTGTTGGAGAAGACTCTTGAGAGTTCCTTGGACTGCAAGGAGATCCAACCAGTCCATTCTGAAGGAGATCAGCCCTGGGATTTCTTTGGAAGGAATGATGCTAAAGCTGAAACTCCAGTATTAATCTTTAAGATGGTGCAAATATTCAGAAAAACTAATACATCCTTATTAGTGCTATGCTGCTCTTTCCAGTATGTGAAAGTGTGATTTTTAAAACATAAACTAGATTATAACTTGCAGATAAACCTTGCTTTGTACAATAGATTCCTTTTCAAAAAATGTGTGTGCTGACTGCACTTTTGTCAGTTAGGTGGCATTTATATGAAAGGATATGATAAAGAGAGAGTGGGTTTACCATTTAAAAGAATGCAATAGATATATTTTATAACTGGAGAATAATCACCTTACAAAACCAGGTATCTTTTAATTTATACATGTAAATCTGTAATTTTACATGTCATATTTCCTTGAAATGGGATACATATGGATTTAGTTTGCAGAACAATTAAAGTCATTTAGCGGTCTTTTATATGTTAAAAAAAATAACTATAAATAACTGCTAGTCGTTGCACCAAGTATAGAATCTGAATGTACTTTTCTATTTCCATTACTATTATGAACTAGGCATGAAAGTGAAAGTGAAGTCGCTCAGTCGTGTCCAACTCTTTGCAAACCCATGGACTGTAGCCTACCAGTCTTCTCTGTCCATGGGATTTTCCAGGCAAGAGTACTGGAATGGGTTGCCATTTCCTTCTCCAGAGGATCTTTCCAACCCAGGGACCGAACCTGGGTCTCCCACATTGTAGGCAGACACTTTACCATTTGAGCCACCAGGGACGTCAAGTCCAACTAGGTATATAACTAAGCAAATTATTGTTGTGACTTGGTTTCTTCTGTAAAGTGAGAAGACTGAATTAAGTTATTTTTCATTCACTGAATTTCTATATATATTGGTTTAACCTCTGTTAACCTCTATATATATTGGTTAACATGTCAGGATGTTAATATACATCAAAATGAATTTTCTACAATTTTTATATTTTCCCCCCATAGCTTTAATGTTACTAAATTCAAGACTGCTTAATGCTTCTACCAGATTGTGATTTTGCAAGATGCTTTATGTTTTCAGCCTTGTTTACTCCTGTGAAGCAAAGAATATTGCTTGGGGATAAAAACCTATGTATTGTCATCCAATGGATAATCATTACATTTATGACCTTGAATGTCTATTGAATTTCTCTTTGTGTGTTTATCATCCCATATTCAGCCAATCACCATATGTTCACCTCTAGATAGTTATTATTGTCAGCGATATGCTTATAAGATTTACTTTTTGTCATTATTTATTTCTTAATCATAGTTATACCCTGGACATAAATGAGAGATGACAGATCCATCATTTTCCCAACTTTAGCAGAAAAAAATAAAAGGCATATACTCAGAATCAAACAGTGTAGCAAATATGCAGTTCTTTGCTTCAGAACAGCACTAGAGTCAGGGCTGCTGTGTATGGCTGTGTGGGTTGTAAGCTGCACAATTCTCAGGGACAACATTAGGATCCTGTGAATGGTATCCGTGGCACTGTGCGATATACAATCTGCTGAGCTGTATGCTGAGACCCTTGCTGAAACATCTGCACAACTTAGACCAGTTAGCATATTTCCAGAGGAAGCGGGCAATTCTAATAGTAGTGTATCCAATAGCATGGGATTTACAGTAGACAAGCTAAAACCAGAGGTAAGCTCAAACAGAAGCAACCACTGAGTGTCCAAAACTGACATATTTCTCCTTGCTTCTAAATTCCTACCATTTAAGGATATAGGCACCGCCTCGATTTTCTCATTATTTTCAAAACTGCTTGCAGTACAGCTTCTGTTGATCCAACTTACTGATAGTGTTCTCCCAGGTCACCAGTGACATGATATGGACTGAATTTCTCATTTACCATTATTTTTTTTTACTTCTGTCCAGTGGGAGAGCACACAGCACCCAGGCTTCCAGGACCCTAGTGCCTACAAAGGCATAATCCTGGAAGCTAACTTCAAGAAACTGTTGAGAGAGGATATGACCCAGTTCTCTCCTCTCCAGCCATGGGAGGAGAGAACCAGCCTCTACCAGTGAGATCTGAGCCCTGTTTTTTACTTCTGTCCAGCATTTAATTTTGCTGACTACCCTCCTTCTTTTCGCCCTTTCTTGCTGAGATGGTTTCTTTCTTAAGGTTCAGTGATAGATAGTGAAGAACCTATCAGAGGGGAACCTTGTATGGATGAAACTTGCATTTGCTAGCAAAGCTGCCAGCTACATTCCAGGCAAGAAAAAGAAATCACCTGAGTACCTCTAAAGAGGATCTCCCTTAAAGGAGCACAGGAAAGGAGCCTCCACCTTAGCAGAGGTATTAATCACAAGAGAGGCAAGAAGGGGTATAGAGCTTTGGCCATATTCTGCCTGGGATGTCTGCTTTCTGCTCTGGCTTCATCAAGTTTTCAACATAGAGAGCTTGTCACCAGTGGGAGAGCACACAGCACCCAGGCTTCCAGGACCCTAGTGCCTACAAAGGCGTAATCCTGGAAGCTAACTTCAAGAAACTGTTGAGAGAGGATGTGCCCCAGTTCTCTCCTCTCCAGCCATGGGAGGAGAGAACCAGCCTCTACCAGTGAGATCTGAGCCCTGGTTATAGGGCAGCTTTATGTGTAGAGATGGGCACCCCCCAATCTGTCTAGTCAAGGACCTCACTCTACCACGGGGATCTCAACCACTGAAGAAACCTAACACCCCTCTCCCCAGTGTTTCTAAACCAGTTGGGACTCTCATCCACCTTGGCTCAAACCTTTGCTCAAACCTCTGAGATATTGAGAACTGAGTGCTTTCACCCTAGAGCCACTATGGGAATTGGGTCTACAGCCAGCTTCTGCTATTGACACAGCTTTCCAAGATAAGCTTCTAATCACTCACAGTTAGAAAAATGAGGTAGGATTGAATCAGCATTAAGGGACCCCAAGTACAGGATAAGGATAAATCCTTGCAAGGAGGATTTAGGATTAGGAGACCTCTATTTTCAAAAAAATACAGATGCGGAGAGAGTCTCAGGTATTTTTCCTCTGAGGAAAGCAAAGCACACCAGTCACAATACCAAAGTATAGAGGGCACCCCAGTCCTAATGTGAAATACTGGTGGTCCTCTTTCCCCTCTGACTGACCTTCTGACCTTTCAATGTCTCTCCTTATATCTCTCCCCTGAGACACAGGCTAAGGTGCACTTCACTAACCTGTGCTACTCTTTCTAATATCTTCTTTACATATCACATGAACTTCACAACTTTAGCAACCTCCTAGGCAGCAACTCAGAGAAGGGGATGGCACCCTACTCCAGTACTCTTGCCTGGAAAATCCCATGGATGGGGGAGCCCGGTGGGCTGCAGTCCATGGGGTCGCTGAGGGTCAGGCACAACTGAGCAACTTCCCTTTCACTTTTCACTTTCATGCACTAGAGAAGGCAATGGCAACCCACTCCAGTGTTCTTGCCTGGAGAATCCCAGGGATGGGGGAGCCTGGTGGGCTGCCGTCTATGGGGTCGCACAGAGTCGGACACGACTGAAGTGACTTAGCAGCAGCAGCAGGCAGCACCTGGAAAAGCTCTCAATTTGGAGACAGCCAAGGGGGAGCAATCCTGGAGATGTCGCTACACTGCAAACCCAAACCAAAGGTAAACTACTCATACAATACATCACAATAAAGAGAAACCCATGCACCTGGAAAAGAGACACAGTCCCACGTATGAATAACTGAAGGGCCTGATGAGTTTGAAAAGACCAGAAGTGGAGACAACAGAGGGAGAAGTGAAGGTGATTTTGCTGACTTGAAAGAAGGCTAAACCCAACTAGTAAGCAGGGAGAAGCACTGAGTTCCACTCAAGAGTAATCCTCAAACAAAGACTCCCTCCAAACAAAACAACCTTATGAGTTTTAGATGTTAAAGAAAAATTAATAGTCGTACAAATCACAGAGAAGATAAGAGGGATAATGTTTAAAGAAGAGAGAGGAAAATCAATATCTAACTTTGTCTCAAGTGAGAAGAGGAGCAGACTTGAGTAGAAAATCTACAGATCAGAATACAGGTGTGATCACAATGCACACTAGCCCAGCTGACTCTTCTTCTGGAAAGAAGGGAATATTCCAGGACCTAGGGACTGAATTTGGCAAATTCTTGGTTTTCAAGGATATCTATAAGAAACAATGGAAAATGAAAAGTAGAAGAAAGCCACTCAGAGGAGAAATATACTACACAGAGTATCGACCATACTCAAGGTTAATGACATGAAGCAGATCAAGAAGACAAGAAATTCATAAAGATTATGAAGCTGAAAAACATAATAAGTAATGCTGTAAGAGGCATATTGGAAGACTTAATAGTAAGTAAAAGATTTTCAAGCATATCTGTGGAAATTTACCCCCCCTCAAATATATTATGGCAATCCACTCCAGTAGTATTGCCTGGAAAATCCCATGGACAGAGGAGCCTGGTAGGCTACAGTCCNGACTTAATAGTAAGTAAAAGATTTTCAAGCATATCTGTGGAAATTTACCCCCCCTCAAATATATTATGGCAATCCACTCCAGTAGTATTGCCTGGAAAATCCCATGGACAGAGGAGCCTGGTAGGCTACAGTCCATGGGGTGGCAAAGAGCTGGACACGACTGAGCGACTTTCCTTTCCTTTCCAAATATATTATAGGAGATCAGAATATGCCACCCCCAGATATTCTACTTTGACATATGGATTATTTTGTGCACACAAGAAACATTCTATATTTCCCCTTTCCACTAAGAAGGGAAGCCAATTTTAATTGTTGGAGACAACTTTAAATTTATTACATCAAAGATGGCACCAGAGAAAACTACATAACACACTCTACTAAAACAACCTTTATTTTCAGTTGGTGTTGTTGTTCAGTCACTCAGTCGTGTCCAACTTTTGCAACCCCAAGGGCTGAAGGATGCCAGCCTTCCCTGTCCTTCGCTCTCTCCTGGAGTTTGCTCAGACTCATGTCCACTGAGTCGACTTTTCCCCACTTATTTACCTTTTCAGTTTGTGGTTGTTCAGTCACTCCGTCGTGTCTGACTCCCTGTGCCGTGGACTGCTGCACACCAGGCTTCCCTGTCCTTCACCATCTCCCACAGCCTGCTCAAACTCATGTCCGTTGAGTCGGCAATGCCATCCAACCATTTCACCCTCTGTCTTCCCCTTCTCCTCCTGCCTTCATTTTTTCCCAGCATGAGGGTATTTTCTGATGATTCAGTTCTTCACATCAGGTGGCCAAAGTTATTGGAGCTTCAGCATCAGTCTTTCCAAAGAATATTTCCCTGACAGTTGATCTCCTTGCAGTCCAAGGGACTCTCAAGAGCCTTCTCTAACACTACAGTTCAAAAGCATCAATTCGTCAGCACTCAGCCTTCTTTATCGTCCAGCTCTCACATCCATATATGACCACTGGAAAAACCATAGTTTTGACTATATGGACCTTTGTCAGCAAATTAATGTCTCTGCTTTTTAATATGCTGTCTAGGTTTGTCAGAGCTTTCCTTCTAAGGAGGAAGCATCTTTTAATTTTATGGCTGCAGTCACCTTCTGCAGTGATTTTCCTGGTGGCTGCTAAGTCACTTCAGTCGTGTACGACTCTGTGCAACCCCATAGACGGCAGCCCACCAGGCTCCTTTGTCCCTGGGATTCTCCTGGCAAGAACACTGGAGTGGGTTGCCATTTCCTTCTCCAATGCATGAAAGTGAAAAGTGAAAGTGAAGTCGCTCAGTTGTGCCTGACCCTCAGCGACCCCATGGACTGCAGGCTCCAAGGCTCCTCCATCCATGGGATTTTCCAGGCAAGAGTACTGGAGTGGGGTGCCATTACCTTCTCCGGATTCTCATGGTTAGCTGCCTCTAAAAGCTTAAACTTGTCCTTTTTCTTGATCTTGTTGTTTCTTTACAAATTTACTGTCCTTATACAGAAGCCTGAAGTTCTAACCACCCTCTTTGAGTTACTCATCACTGTGCTTATCCCACGTATACACACTCTGCACATGTTAATAAACTTCTAGGATTTTTTTTTTCCTTGTTAATCTGTCTTTTGGGGCTTCCCCCATGGCTCAGGGAAGAAGCTGGTAAAGAACCTGCCTGCCAATGCAGGAGACACAAGAGATGCGGGTTTAATCTATTTGGGTTGGGAAGATCCCCTGGAGAAGGAAATGGCAACCAGCTCCAATATTCTTGCCTGGAAAATTCCAAGGACAGAGGAGCCTGGTGGGTACAGTCCATGGGGTCACAAAGAATTGAACGTGACTGTGCATTCATGTAGTCTTTTGTCATACTAATCTGTAGGGTCCCAGGCAGAGCATCTATGAGGGTAGATGGAAAAATGTTTCTTCCCTTAAATATTCTGGCATATAATATGTATTTAAGAAAAACCAAAAGTCAACATTTTAGCCTGCCATATTCTCCCATCAGAGTGCCATAAAACTTAATTTTTTAATCAGGAAAATGTGTCCAGCTCTGTGAACATTAGAAAAGGGGGTAGGAAAGCTCCCAGTTAGTACATGCACCCTTTCCCCTCATCTTACAGTGTATGCTCAGATACTTGCAGTTTCAAAAACTCTGTTCCAAATATCCCAATTCCTTCTCAATCCTTTCACTTACGCCAAGTGAATTAAGTACTTTTAGCACCTGGGGTTCTTAAGAAAGAGGCCTGTTTCTCAGAGCATCTTAGGAAAAACTGGCACCAATCATCGGTCCATCCGATACTCCCACACTTGGGTCCAGGTTTTCTCTCTGGGATGGAAACTGCATACACAGGATTAGGGACTCTTGGACAAAGGCCCAGGCCTCTAAATTCAGTAGCTTATTTGGAAGAGGCTAAAAAGTCAAAACAGGGCTCCAAATGACTGTTCTTTTCCTGTGCTCTTTGAGTTTGTTGCCTCAGAAGTGGAACCTTACTTCCCCAGGGCCTTACGTCTGCCCAAGGCTGGCTACATGCACCAGGAACCCAGGGCTCTATTTATCTAGAATAGCATGATGTAGCAATGCTAGAAACTAACTCATATGGGCAATTGTGGATGAGTGCAAAGTTGCTTTTGTTTCCTTTTCAAAGTACTTTCAGTACAGGAAACACACTCCGCCCTTGATCTCTTTCTTTGTTTCCCTGTAGAAGCACCAGGTGTTGATGGCTTGGTGCTTTGTATTTGCTGTTTCCCTGTCAGAATCAGTCCTCCTCCCTGCTGTTACCCGGCAACTCCTACTTGGTGTTCAAGTCTCACATTAGAGATCCCTTTCCTCTAGTCTTTCCTTGACTCCCCAAGACTGGGTTACATAACTCTGCTTGGTGTTCAAGTATAGCCTCTACCTATTAACATCCTAGTACTATACATATTGCTCTGTAGTTAGGCATACTTACCTGTGTGGTCCAGAGACTTGTAAGCCCCGAGGATAGGAACTGCCCTTAAGCCATTATCTTTCTTTAATATCTCCAATGCCTAGCACAGATCCAGGCACAGAGAAGGGACACAGTAAATCTTTTGTTGGAACAAAAAAGTAATATGGATCCACTATTCAATATTACAATGTACTAAATTAAACTCCAGCTGGGTTGAAAGACTTCAGCAATTAAAAACTAAAATAAAATTGGAGAAAGCATATGGAATCTCTGTGAAGAAAAGAAACTACACTAAATACTGAAAATATTGAAATTGTCATCAGAGAAAAGATGGATAATGTCATAAATATAAAAATGAAAGCAAAATACAGTAAAAATCTATTAAATAGGTAGGAATGCAACAGAATGAGGGAAAAATGATGAACATTACTAAAGCTTAGCATTCAACATACATAAATAATTCATACAAATATATGACCTTATTCTATAATTGAAAAACCTGCTAAACAGTACAAATTGCAAAAATTCCACTGCCTCAGTAACAATTCAAGCTTTGTGGTAATAAATACCTATTAAAATAAATAAAAGTAACACATCCCAATATTTTCACAATTCTGTGGGGAAGGCAATGGCACCCCACCCCAGTACTCTTGCCTGGAAAATCCAATGGACGGAGTAGCCTGGTGGGCTGCAGTCCGTGGGGTCACTAACAGTTGGACAGACTGAGCGACTTCACTTTCACTTTTCTCTTTTATGCATTGGAGAAGGAAATGGCAACCCACTCCAGTATTCTTGCCTGGAGAATCCCAGGGATGGGGGAGCCTGGTGGGCTGCCGTCTATGGGGTCACACAGAGTTGGACACGACTGAAGTGACTTAGCAGCAGCAGTGGGAAAATACAACTATTACTGTAGATATTATAAGTTGTTTCAGTCTGGAGAGAAATCTGGCAATATGAGAAAAAGAATCAGAAGATATTTATATTTGATACTTTACAATTTCCCTTTGAAGGGTACAACCTAAGGAATTAGGCTAAAAGATGACCAAAGGTAAGTTGTGTAAAGAACTTCATAGCAGAATTATTCAGAGATAATGAAAACTAGAAACAGTCCAAGTGCCAGTTGATAGAATTAGAGTATGTAAGTGTAATGGGCATCTATCAAGGTAGCATGAATATGATAAGCACACGGACTGTGGTCCAGCTGTGGGAACCTGATATGAAGTTAAGGGAAAGAGAAAAATGCAAAATCCAAAACATACACAGAGGTGGCTGCCATATAAAGCTTGGAAGGAAATTCAGAGATACTGCATCCTGCTTAGCTTTTAATCTTCCCTGGCTTTATTTGTCAGTAAAATTGCTTTTTTCCATCCTCATGTATTTAAGGGAAAAAAAAAAGACAGTCTAAGAAAGGAAATAAGATGTTACTGCACAAGCATTTTAATTGATATGCAATGTACATAAAGCTTATTGCTGACTATTATGATTAAAATCATTATTATTTAATGCACCAAGGCCAGACTATTTTATTAAGTAAAAGTCAACTAATTAAAAGAAAGGGTATGCAGTGGTTGTGTGAGTACATCCTCCATCACATATCAGGTCCTGTGTTCTGGAACATTCTCTCCCAGCTACAATGCAAGCACACACCCCTTCCTCCATCCTCCCTCCCTCTCTGCCCTGTGCCTACCACCCTCTCCTCTCTCTAGTCATTTCTGCCACACCTTTATAGTTAAGCAAGGTTAGTTTAGGGATTATACCTGGACCTGTTTGGAGTAATGAAAGGCAACCAAGAGCAGTTTGAGGTGACAAGGACAACTGCAGATACTCACTAATTAGGCAGGGAGTATGAGGAAAGACGGCTGCCCAGGGAGCCATGGCCCAGCTCATGAGGACCAGCTCAGCCCTCACTGCTCCTCATCTCAGTCAAGCTGAACTACAGCTACCTTGGGTTTCATATCATAGAGTTGAGCAATATGAGTTTTCAGTTCCTTTCCTTCAATTTTATTCTTCTTCGTGAGATGGTTATATGGTTGACCCACAGTCAAGGAAGTATCATGCCTCTAAACTTTGTTTTCTCCCTTTTTTCCCTTATCACAATTTCCAAGGTGATTTTTTTTAATTCATTGTCTCAATTTCTTTCTAACCCTGCTGATGTGACATTTTTCTTTGGCCATTACATTTTCATATTTCTTTTGGAGTCCTCTGAAGTATTTTATAAAATAAACCTGATTTTAAGAACAGTTTTAGACTTACAGATTCTGAAGTATTTTGAAACATTTAAGTTTTTTTTTTAATATTCATGTAAAACATACAAAATACTCATCATTTTGGCTAAAAAAGTTATTTTGTAAGTGTTAAAATATTTCTACATTTTTGTCCACTAGAAAAATTAAGGTTATAAAGCAGCTACTCATTAAGAATATATCATTTTGATTTCTAGCCAGTCCTGGGCATGGTTAAGCAACTAAATTGTTGTTCTTCATCTTTTTCTTTTATAAAAAATAGCATTGCTCCCTTTTAAAAACAGAAAAATGGCATAAAATTAAACTGTTAGAATTTTTGTTGTGTTTAATGTCAAATATTTAAATGGAAACAAACATTAAAATGTAAGTGATAAAATCAATTCTTTAAAATGTTAACTTTTATAAAAACAGAGCCAATTATTCACTAATCACATTTCTATTATATGTTCTTATAGGCTCTTACTGTATTACAGAACTTTCTAGAAGCAGATACTTTGCATAGCTTACAGTTCTTAAAACTATTAAGAACTAACTCCTTAAAGAAATAGCTCAAGACTTGGGGGTTCACTTGAGGCATCAAGGCAACCTCAAGAAGCTTGATAAAGTAAAGATTTATACATGAACCAGGGAAAGATCAAGTGGTGCGTCCTTTACAAATTTGTTGGATTGTGGGTTGTGGACTTCATGACAAATGGAAATGGGTCTCTAGGTTATCATAGTATTTACTTCCCAGCAATGGGATTAAATTCCTCAGGAATATCTTAGCAAGATAATGCATATTTGAGAAATTTGTAACAAAATAGAAATGGAGCAATAAATTGGAAATGACCCAATGGAAATTTTTATGAATGGTCTTTCTGTTCATAAAATAAAGTAGAAAGATAAACAGGGCATAGATGTTAGGGCAGAGAGACTACTCTGTATGATAATCTAATAGTGAAAACATATACTATACACTTGCCCAAACCCATAGTGTATAACACTGGCATGAACCCTCAGGTAAACTACACACTTTGGGTGATAATGATATATTAATGTAAATTCATCAATTGTAACAAATGTACCTGTTAGGGGGGAGCCATCAGAATGGGAGAAGCTATGCATGTGTAAGGGAAGAAGGTAAGTGGGTAATCTATACCTTCTGCTCAATTTTCTGTGAATCTCAAAGTAATCTAAAAAATATTTTTAAAAATACACTAAATAAAAAAAATGAGTGACCCTTTATGTACCTAATTAGTAATAGCAGGTATTATATATTACTAATTTCCATGAACTATTCCTCACTTACTAAAAACATTTTTTGCTTACTTTTCTTGGACTTTCAACAGTACATTTATGAATTCTCATTGTTGCAGATATTTGGGCAATAATGGGCCTATGACTTAGAGTTCCTACATCCTGCTTCTGGGAAACTGCCTAGTTTCCAAGGGCCCAGAATAATCTGACTGCTTTACTTTTTTAAAGTTTTGAATAATCTATATTCAACATACTTATTGGATATCTCTCAATTTCCACTTCAACAATGTAGATTCACTTTTGTCTGTAACAGCCTCATGTCAAAGCATCTACTGCTATCCTCCTTTCCATTTCTGTACACACCACTCAGCTCCCTTTCCTCTGATGCACCCCCTACACAGTTTTGAAGGCTTCCCAGATGGTACAATGATAAAGAATCCTCCTGCAGTGCAGGAGACAGAGGAGATGCGGGTTAGATCCCTGGGTTGGGGAAGATCCCCTAGAGAAGGAAATGGTAACCCACTCCAGTATTCTTGCCTGGAAAACCTTATGAACAGAGGAGCCTGGCGGGCTATAGTCCATGTGGTCCAAAAGAGTCAGACAAGACTTAGCAACTCCACAACACCACCACTACAGTTCTGAGGTCTGCCTCCATCATCTTTTCCAAGATTTCATTAAACACCCACTTCTTACCAAGTACCTTTACTCACTTTTTCTATGACCATTCCCCTAGTTTGCTCGTTTTCCAAGTATCCCCAACAAGAATGTATCCGTTTACTGCATGCCTTTCTACATTCCTGCATTCCCTGGCTGCATTTCTAAATAATACACTCCTTGTCTCCCCTCTAAATAATGTAGGAGTCCCTGGCTCCTTTGTAGATAATATAGTCAAAAGCCACTTTGTGGACAAAGCAAGGCAGACATCAGTGTTGAGGGTATGGTTCTGTCATGGCTAAAGGCAGGCACTGGAGCCTCAGTGGGACGACAAGGGTTCCTACACAGGTTGGAGGGTTGATGTGGAGCACTGGAAAATGAGCAGGGTAAGGAGGGAATTTGAGGGGCAGTTCAGAGTTGGGGTAGAGAGTCTGAGAAAGATCAGGACACCATCCATTTGGGGTAGGGGTGGATAAAATAATGGCTATAGACCTATTACACACAGGGAGTGGTGATCCAATTACCAAATATGTTAAGGATAATTGAAACCAAGTTTCTTGTTCTTGGATAAGGGAGTTACAGTTGTGGGGTTAGTTAGATTAAAATTGGAAGTATTAGCATGAATTCATAGATTTCAGTATAAAGAGACAATAGGAATGTGTGTATATGTGTCCACCAATGAGAAGACCTGGTGACTAGATCTTGTTTTTTAAATACCATTCTCCTTAAAAACAATCAGTGGATCTTGGAAATTTTGGGTTCCTGGCCTGGGTCAGAGAAAATATAAGATTGGTCTGGAGCATCACATTACATTAGAAAGTAAGGAAGAGCTCAAAGAATAATGGAATACATGTCAAAGGGACACAGGATCCAGCTTGAATGGGATCTCACTGGCCAAATCTGGGATGATTTCAGAATCAAATAAACAATGATATTTATTTTGATGATAGCCCATTGAATACAGTAAGAATCCATGATATCAATAAACAAACACAAAAGAAGAAGAAAATGTTATTCCTTATGATGTAATGCCAATGGATAGATAAATGTAGAAATAATGACAAAATTAGAAAACCACCATATGACAATTATCACAGTAATAATTAGTGGAGCTAAGAAACATGAGTGGATGTTTAAACTAGTGGATGAAAGTTTAATGAGAAACAGAATATATACATAATTTTTAAAGTTCCTCTTCACAAAAGTCTTATTAATTACAAAGACTAAAACCAATAGCTTTATTTTTCCTATAGAGGAGAAATCTGGCCCATATCATCAAATGCTCAGTGGGTTATATCAATATCAGGTAGCACCTGACGGGATACATTGAGAGCACAGCATTACTTCTATGGCTTCCCTGCTCACACAGCACTTTCCAGATGCATAATCTGAAACCAGTCAGGAGGAAACATCAGATAAAGCTAATTTGAGGGCCATTCTGCAGTATAACTGCCCTATAATCTTCCAAAGTGTCAAGTCATACTTGTCAAGGATAAACTATTCCAAGTTGAAAGAGATTAAAGAGTCAGTTCACTTCAGTCAGTTCAGTCACACAGTCATATCCGACTCTTTGCAACCCCACAGACTGCAGCACACCAGGCTTCCCTGTCCCTTACCAACTCCCAGAGCTTACTCAAGCTCATGTTCATAGAGTCAGTGATGCCATCCAACCATCTCATCCTCTGTTGTCCCCTTCTCCTCCTGCCTTCAATCTTTCCCAGGGTCAGGGTCTTTTCCAATGAGTCAGTTCTTTGTATCAGATGGCCAAAGTATTGGAGTTTCAGTTTCAGCATCAGTCCTTCCAATGAATATTCAGGACTGATTTCCTTTAGCATGGACAGGATGGATCTCCTTACAGTCCAAGGGACTCTCAAGAGTCTTCTCCAACACC
>SJYX01022075.1:176259-191907 GCA_006410675.1 Oreotragus oreotragus | reverse complement strand
ATCACCTCCACTAGCTTTGTTCGTAGTGATGCTTTCTAAGGCCCACTTGACTTCACATTCCAGGATGTCTGGCTCTAGATTAGTAATCACATCATCATGATTATCTGGGTCATGAAGATCTTTTCTGTACGTTTCTTCCATGTATTCTTGCCACCTCTTCTTAATATCTTCTGCTACTGTTAGGTCCAGACTTTCTGGCCTTTATCGAGCCCATCTTTGCATGAAATGTTCCCTTGGTATCTCTAATTTTCTTGAAGAGATCTCTAGTCTTTCCCATTCTGTTCTTTTCCTCTATTTCTTTGCATTGATTGCTGAAGAAGGCTTTCTTATCTCTTCTTGCTATTCTTTGGAAAGAGCTTATTAAGAGCCCTGTAAAGATTAACAACCTCCTAGAACCTCAAAGCATATTAGTGTTCTCTTGTCAACCTCTTCTCAGTTACTTGATACTAACTCTAAGAATACCTGGGAACTCAATTAAAAGCTCACCAAAAATATTAAAATATCCCTTTAGTTCTAGGATATTTTAATTTATTTTATATTATGATCCAAACTGTATTTTGAACAAATATCCTTGGTTGATTCTGGAACAAATTTTGAGAAACACTATTCCAGAGCATTTGAAATCTTCAACTGCTCTCTCATCCACTCCAGTGGGGCTGGCCCCCTCTCTAGAAACGTTAGTCTCTACAAAGTAACACAAATATATACACACCTTTGCTTCTCTGCTTTGGCAATTTAATGACAATTGCCACTTTCTTAGTGGATTTCCAAAGAGACTTGAGCTCTTAATCGTTTTGTTGATATCTAATTTAAAATTTTCTGTGATTTTATGTCCTGTATTGACTCATACTCATTTCGAGTTTTAGTTTCCATATTTCACAGTTTCTAGTTCCAATTTCAAATCAGTCATCTGAACTCCCAGCTCTATCCTGATCATGAAACCACTGGACCCCTGGGCCTTGAAGGTCACCCTCTACCCAGGGATCCCAAAGGCCTCTACCTAAGTTTTTCATCATTTCCATAATTCTTCCTAAAACACTGTGGCAAGAAGGGAAGATGAGGGCTTTGAAGAAAAACTCACTTCCTTTTCAAATATAAAGCAGATTTTTTTTTCACTCAGTGCTGATTTGGGAGGCTGAAATATCTGAGTTTTCAGGCTTCATTAACCACTACCCCATTAAATGTTGAATCAGATGGAGAGTGATCCTGAGGCTTTTCTGCTTCATGGGCTGTGGCACATTTTATCTTCAGCCCCCTTGGTTGAACCTCAGTCGATTTGTTTTCTTATCTGCTTCCCCCAGGAACATGAGTAAGCTAGACCTGGCATGTTTATCCAACAAGATAGCCCCAGCAGCACGATAATTTCTAACAGTTATTTTTTAGGCTCTGGTGAATGTCAGTAAAGTTGTGATCTGATCCACGTTATCATGTTCAGACTGCAGAAGGCTGAAGAAACCCTGCTTATCATCATATGATGATAACAAATGAGTTTTCAATATGCAAATAAAAGAACTGTTTGGATTGTTCCCAGGAGTTACAAACTGTCTACAGGAGCTAGGAGGATAATAAAAATGTGTGAATCTAGTAGATATAAGAAAGTAAGGCTTGGTAGAGATTGTGGGATAATGAGAACATATTTCACCAAAAGGCACTCAGATTGAAAACAAAATGTATTAAAAAGTCACTCAAAGTAAAGTCTGTTGACCTGCCACCTGTCACATTCTTCTATAATCTAAAAACATGAATTTGATATTTCCATAGTTTTTTTTTTCTTTTTTAAACTAGATGTTTTATTTATATTCTAGGCTAAGCTACTGCAACAACGAGACCTGAAAATTCAATGGCTTAAATAAGACAAAAGTTTGTCTAAGAGACCAAAAGTAGGTGGACAGTCCAGGGCTATAGGTAGCTCTGCTCCATGAGTGCTGTCAGGGATCCAGGCTGGTAGGATGGATGGCTCTGCCACTTTCTACATATGCTTCCATCTGTGTGTTTCAGTGACTGTGCCAGTCACCACAACTTCCCAAAAGAAAAGAGAAAGAAGGTAAGTAGATTCTTTTTAAGAACATGTCCAGGACTTCCTTGGTTATCCAGTTGTTAAGAATCCACCTGCCAATGCAGGGGACACAGGTTTGATGCGTGGTCCAGGAAGATTCCACACGCTGCAGGGTAACCAAGCCCGCGTGCTGCAACTGCTGAGCCCACTCGCTGCAGCTACTGACGCCTGCATGCCCTAGAGCCTGTGCTCTTCAACAAGAGAAGCCACTGCAAGGAGAAGCCCATGCGCCACATCGGAGAGTAGTCCCTGCTCACTACAGCTGGAGAAAGCTCATGCATAGCAACGAAGACCCAGCACAGCCAAGAATAAATAAAATCTGAAAGAAAAGCACAAGTCCCAGAAGTTGTATCACATCATTTCCTCTCCACTACATTGTGTTTAAATGTAGGGTCTCATCAGCACAGTTAACACCCAGGGAGGTGTTAGAAGAGGATTCTTCTCATCTGTTGAGGATCTATTAGTACCGGGAGATAGTTTCTGCCATGCTAGGTTTTCAGGTAAAGCCAAAGTAAGTTTCTGTAACCTACATCTATCTCCACCTTTTAAAATGGTAAATTGTTTCTCCAAAAAAAAAAAAAAAAGTAAATCGATTCTGAACCAATTAGCCTTTGATCTTTGACATTAAACTTTGCACCAAGTTCTAAACAACTGAAAAGAATTACAAATATGCATAAGCGTCAAGGTTGTAATAAAGGCAAGAGTAATGTAAAAAAGGCAGGCTAGTAATGAGCCTTATAAGTCTCATTTAATAGGTATAATGAAAGCAATCAGTTATATGTATTACTTGCACAACAACTGCAAAACAAGAGTGTGAAAATCACTCAGTCATGTCTGACTCTTTGCGACCCTATGGACTATACAGTCTGTGGAATTCTCCAGGCCAGAATACTGCAAAAAAAAAAAAAAAGAGGAAGAAGAAGAAGAAGAAGACTGGTCCAATTCAGGACAAATGTAATGAGCAACATTCTTTATTATTCTTTATTACTTAAGCATCTTTAATATTCTTTATTCTTTATTCATTATTCTTTATTACTTAAGCATCTGTTTATTGTTGTACTTTTTAACTTGTTTTATCCTTCTTCCCACAAAAATGTTGAAAACCCAATGGGAATACATAAAATACCAATGAAGAAGAAGAAGACTGGTCCAATTCAGGACAAATGTAATGAGCAACATTCTTTATTATTCTTTATTACTTAAGCATCTTTAATATTCTTTATTCTTTATTCATTATTCTTTATTACTTAAGCATCTGTTTATTGTTGTACTTTTTAACTTGTTTTATCCTTCTTCCCACAAAAATGTTGAAAACCCAATGGGAATACATAAAATACCAATGGTAACAAATTGGAAATGTTTTAAAACAAACAAAGGCATGGGTATAAAATGGGTCTATGAATGAACTGGCACAACTTTGATGATTTTCTTCAATGGGTGGCAATCTAGACCACCCGGAAGACTGGCTACAAAATTCACATCATTTCTAAGATCCTCATGATTCAATTTCTATCTTAGTTCCCTGCATGTGTCTTCATTTTCATACACTCATAATTTTGTCTGCTGCTGCTTCTGCATCACCTTCTCCTTATCATAGTCTTTCCCATCTCAGGCCAGGTAGTCACTGCCTCTGGGGGTCTTCCCAGATTTTCCTCAGCAGAGTTAGTCATGCTCTTCCTTACTCCCACAGTCATACTTAGAGTATTCATGATCTAAACAATTGCTGAATTCCATTAGTTTTGTGTTATTACCCCTTTCATCAAAGTGTACACTCAGTAGGGCAAAGTCATTCTTTTTTTATTCACCTCAGTTTCCTCCTCTTCCTTTCATAATGCCACATATATAGCAAGTACTCATAAATGCTGTTCAATATATAAGTAAAAGTTTGCATTTCTAGCCACCTTCTCTACTGAAAAATTCTTATTTTTGACCATTTCCCCCCACTGACTCTTGAGCTCCCCATACCTGCATAAGGAGCCGGGCATATGGATGTTCACGGCAGCATTGTTTATAATTGTGAAAAGTCTTAGGAAATGGAGACATAAACTGTTTAGTTCATACACAAGAATTCTATATATCAGTTAAAATAAATTAATTGATGCACATTTGTCAATCAATAAGAATAAATGTCAAGAAAGCCTTAAATGAAAGAATTTAAGTTCATGAATAGTATGTAAAGTATGATAACATTCATATAAGTTACAAGTACTATCTTTTCACTAAGAAGCCAGGTAGTTTGTGTAAAAGAAAAATAAATTTTTAAAGAAAACCCATAGATATCTTTCCTTCAACCTCACTTCCCCTCTAGCTTCTGTGTTGTCTTTATATGGTTTTTTGTTCCAGTCAATGGAGCACAAGAGAGAGAGAAGCTGGAGAATTTTGTCCTCCTTTCCTCCCTGCACAGCTCTGTCAGCGGCTGTGTCCCTGCAAATCTAAGAATCAGGCAGCATCTCCCCCAGGCTTCTGCCCTCAGTGGATTTCTTGATTTTTCCCTTTGCTGCTTCAGACCTAGAGGAGGCAATGGTTTCCTACTGTCACTCACTTCTGGATACCTCCCTGAGGGTTTCCTTAACTTTTCCTACACCTCTATAAAATGCAACCCCACAAAAGTCTCTTCAGTTGAATCACCAGATACAGGGACTCTGAAGGAGATCTCGGTTCTAGACCCAGCTCTGCCCCTGATGAGCTGAAGGAGACTGAACAAGTCACTTCTCTCTGGACCTCAGCACACCTCTAAGCAGGGGAGGAAGGACAGGTGACTTTCAAAGTCTTATCTGCCTTGAAGATTCTGGAATCCACTGGAGACTGAGACAGGATAGTGTCCTGTCTCACTGAATCTTTGTAGCATATTTGTTTAAAGATGATCCTTTTAAGAGAAAGCTAAGGATGTTTACTTTCTAGTTTTCACTCCTTCTAAAGGGAATGCTTCAGCAGAGTGAGTTTCTGGAGCCCCCAAAACAATTCCAGTTCTTTTCTTTCTCTCTTTCCCAAACTTATATCCTGTTTCCTCTTTCATCTACTCCTGTTCTTTGTGTGCCACTTCTCAAGGCTATTAGAGGGACAAAAAGCACAAAGTCTTGGCTCTACAGCCTCAGCGGTTATTCAAAGAGTGCACCAGCTATAAGATTGCCAGTCTTCTGAGCCTAATGCTAAGAACCTCCTGCCCTTGCAGGCTATCAACACCTCTACTGGAGTGAAACTGTTCACAAACTTGTCTACTAGGAATGGAGGAGCAGCTGGCATAAAGGACATCTGGAACAATTCTAGCTAGGCACAAGGTACAGGCTGCCTGCCAGAACTGCTGCCAATGTTCCAAATGTCTGTGTAATCTCTAAATGTGCACCCATTCAAGGAAATTTAATTTCAGTCCTTTTTGTCAACCTTACTCTCTACATTCAGAGAGAAGACTGTTTCTGTGGGCATCAAAGCACCCAAACCAGGCTCTGTTTATCAGACAAGGCTTGACTTTAATCCCACCCCTTCCCAATCTTCTTCACTCTGATGCAATGTTGTAGACACAGTGTTACTAGCTGGCTTCATTTCCAAGGAAGCAGAACCACTGCAAATCCATATTTATCTGCAAAAATCCCAAACCAATCATTACCAGAACACCAGAGTTTAGGGAAAGAAAAGAATTGTTTTAAAATATGAAAACCAAAAAGAAATAATAAAATATGAAAAACCAATAACAGTCTTGTATAATTTTTAGTAATGCTCACTATTCACTCACTGATAAAAAGGTGAACTAGCTGGTGATTTCTCTTACAGACACATAATAGCATACCGACCAGTATATAACATCTCTAGCCATTTGATTTAGTCTAATACAGAGTTGCCGTATTTACCAAATAAAAATACAAGATGCCCAGTTAAATTTGAATTTTAGGTAAACAACAGTTTTTCAGTTTAAGTATGCTCCAGATATTGCACAGTCTGAAATGCAAATATAACTGGATATCTTGTATTTTATTTGCATCTAATCTAAGAGCCACGATCTTCTGTTCTTCCTGTAGGACTCATTACATGGATCCATCTCAGAGATCTGAAGACCTCTGGTGTCGCACACAGGAGAATTCTATCCTGTTTGGCTAGGGACCAGGCTTATCCAAGTAAGCAGAGGCTAGGTGGCTGGATCACGTATGAGATGCAGCCCAACTCTCTGGTTCTCCATGATCACTTCTCTTCTGAGCTCCGAAACCCCCAGCAAGCCCAAAACTCCAGTTAAAAAATTGTTTGGCCAACTTGAACCTGTGCTCTATAGCTATATCATGAAGGTAGTGATAATTCCCTGTTTACATTTGTGTTTTGTGATAAACTCTCCTCTTTGAGTTTTAGTTTCATTTGCCTTTATTTTCTTATTAGTTTCAATGATCTCTGAGAATTTCCCCAAATGATGAAAAGTTTCTTGTGGACCAAGCAGGTCAGCCATTGTGAAACTAAAGGAGAAGCTGGTCCTGCCCTCAGCCCACAGACAGACAAAACTATTCTTCACCATACCCAGGGGAAGCAAGGGAGCCATCCTTTAGGCCAATATTAACATCCATCCCTCGGGTTGTATCATCCTAAGACATTTGCCAAAGTACCCATGTGTCTGTCCAACTCTCCACAAGTTCTGTCAACAATTAGTACTGATCACCTTATTTTATTAATGAGGCAAAACCAGGCACCACATCATTGAAAGGTTCTGGTGTTGGAAACAGGTCACAGAGCCCCACTTGGTGAGAAGCAAGGACATAATTAAGTATGGCTGCTTTTGAAACTATCAAGACTTTCTGCACTGAGGTGTATATATTCACTGAACATAAGAAGCCTGGTGTTTGCCTCCTGTGTTGGGTGGAGTTATCAAGGTGCTATTTAACTTTTAATACTTTGGATAGAGAAACTTTTAAAATACATATTTCCTCTTTTCATTCTCTATAGTTCATATGGTTCCTTCTAGTCCTTAGAATTTTACCATATCTGTGAAGCCAAATCTTATGATTTTCCAGGATGATTTCAATGTCTCAGTTCTCATTGGCTAGTAAAATAATTCATTCTTACACTTGCTGGCCATTTATTAACTCCAAATCTGTGCTAGTTGCTTCATATAAGCATTTTGTGATATAGTACAGAAAATTCATATATGTAAGTTACCGAACAAAGACATTTAACTCTACAGAACAAAATGAAAAATACATTATTATACCAAAAATAAAAAATGCAATAAGTGCTCACTGAATTTTAAGCTCAGTTTTATAAAATCAGACAACTGTCAAGTTGATAACTTTGATACAGATGAAAGAAGGCAACATGATTTCGCTTTACCCTGAAAAGGAAAATGCATTATCTTCTCTTCACAGCTTTCGTGCACCTGACAATAAACTTGGCCTTGGGCCAGTGAGTGACTCATTTGTTCAGTTAATGTCACAGCAATGAGAAATCTCTTGTCCTATCAGTTGCAAGTTTCTGTCAAGACATTAGACAGAAGGATCACAGTTTAGAAATGTGTGTGGACACCACCCCTCTCAGTAAGGCAGCCCAGGGACCTGGGGCTCCATGGTGGCTCCACACGGCCTTCTCAGGAGTCTGTCAAGGAGGAATATGAGGAGCCAGGCAAGAAAAGTGTCCCCTGGAAATGGCTTTGGCTCCACTGGAACATTTGTGCAGTCAGGAAGAGATGTGAAGCAACCAGCACTGAAGAGCTCCAAGGCATAAATCCTCAATTAAGGAGCAACTTTAATTAATCATGCAGTTTCAGATAATCCACTCAGCCTTTCTGAGCCTCCTGTCTTTTCCTTCAAGTGGTAACAAGGATTGTGAACTGCCATATCTCAGTGCTTCTGAGAAACATAATCAAAGGATGTTCAGGAGGATATGAAATGACAGCCAAGATTACTACCTAGTTGAACTATTCAGACTTAATTTCTCCTACCCTCATGTCCCTGAGACTACTTCAAAACCAGAGGACACATTTGCTCCATAAGACTTTTCTCTTCTCAAATTCATTGGAACATATTAAGGTGAGGTGAAAGGGGAGGTGAGACATTTAGGATATATATTGATATAAAACATAGATATAGGGTCTTTATTTTCACTCTCTTCTCTTCTTACTTGTTTTTATTTTGGTTTCTTATTGATAAGACCTGGGAGAAGTGATTGTTTTTAAACTTCTCTGGTCTCTATTTAAATATTCATAACATAGGGAATCTCTACTTGAATGCATGGTCACCTTCTCAAGGCTAACTGTCCTGAACCAAGTTCCCACATCAATCTCTACCAATGCATTGGCAACTTCATGCCTTCTTGGCTCACCCAGGCCCTCAAGATCACACTTTATTCTAGTGTCTTACTCCCTGCATCCAATCCAATAGAAAATTCCTATTGGCTCTACCCCCAAAGTCTAAATCCAACCATGCCTCCCACTCCCACAGTCCTCTCTACGAAAGCCACGATCATCCCTCTCTGAAGAACTGGATCATATCTCTAACTGCTCTGCCTGTCTCCTTCTTGCTCCTTCCTCACCCCTACTCCAGCAGCCAGAGTGTATGTATGTGCTAAGTCACTCTGATGTGTCTAACTCTTTGTGACCTCATGGACTGTATGTAGCCCTCCAGGCTCCTCTGTCCATGGGATTTTCCAGGCAAGAATACTGGAGTGGGTTGCTATTTCCTCCTCTAGGGGATCTTCCCAAAACAGGGATTCAACTCAGGTCTCCTGCGTTGTAGGCAATTCTTTACCATCTGAGCCACTAGAGGGATGGGCATTGAGAAAGGAAAGAAGCTACAGTCAAAACAAAAAAAGCATAACTCAGACAACTGAGGATTTGTCCTTTGGGACCTTGTGAGGAGTACTGAGAGTGTGTTTCAAAGCCACAAACCTAGGATTGAAAAAGGAGGAGAAGCATTGGCCTCTGTCCCCCCAGTGGTCAGGGGCCCATTGTCTACTCCCCATACTACTGAGTTGTACATATGTGAGCTTGATGGGGTAATGCCCTGCAACAAGTTCAGAGGAGCGGAATGGTAGTTATATGACACAAGCCTGTGGTGAAGAACGATTTGAGGTGAAAATTGTTGTTGCAGTTTTGGTTGGAATAGGAAAAAAAGTGGAGGCATAGAGGATCAGTTCCAAATGGTACACCAACTCTGGAAAATAGCTTGGCAATTTTCTTTTAAAACTAAAAATTAACTTAGCACACAACTCAGAAATTATATTTAAGTATATATCCCAGCAAATTCAAAGCTTATTCTTCATGCAAAAACTTGTCCATGAATGTTCACATAGTTTTATTACAATAATTAAAACCTGCAAACTACCCATATGTCCATCAATGGGTGAATCATAAAGTAAACTGTGGATATGATTACTCCATGATACTAATTAACAATACATAGGAACAACTATTGATACACGTAGCAACTTGGATAAAAGTCAAGGAAATTGTGAGTGAAAAAAAGTCAGTCTTAAAGGGTACATCCTGGTTGATTAATATAACATCCATGGAATAACACAGCAATAGGGAACTAATGAGCAGATGCCAGGGGATTAGGAGAGAAGGAGCGTGGGCAGCTATAAAGAGCTATCACAAGAGAGTCTTGTAGTGATGGGATAGTTAAGAATCTAGATTGTACTGGTGGCTGCCATAAGTTATACATATAATAAAATTGCATAGTGATACACTCACACATACATGCATGTATACACAAATGAATACTTTTATAATTGTTGAAATAGGAATAAACTCTATAGATTGTACCAATGTCTATTTTCTGGTATTGCTATTATACTATAATTAACAAAATTTTAACATTGAGAGAGGCTAGCTAAAGAGTACAAATAACCTGTCTTTTCCTTGTATCTTCTTGTGAATATATAATTATTTTAAAACAAAGGTTAAAAAAAGAAAAAACAATCATTATTCCCTACTCCCACCTGTATTTCCCACCCCTCCTTCTCACACACAAAAAAAATTGAAAAATAACTTTCCCAATTTAAATTTTGGATATCAAATAAGAGAAACCTATTTTTCTTCAGTTACAGACTTCTGTCTAGATTGAATTGTATATTGAATGAAAACATTCTCTTAATTTAATAATGAGAAAAAGAAATTAGATCTATAAAATCATATAGCCCAAATTAAAATGTCTATAGTTTACATACTGAAAGAAAGCCAACTACAACATAAAATGGTTGGAAAAATGAAAGTTTTTAACAGTTAAAAAAAAACCATAGTGCATGGCAATCAACTGCTTCATTAGCTCTAATACTGCTACAATTAAGTGTTTTCACATCCTTTCTCAATTTAACTTGAACCAATTGACTACAATTCAACCATGCTTTCTCTGCAGTTCAAAACTTTCCAAATGCAAAAATTATCCCCCCTCCAGTGGATACAAACTTCCCTGGTGGCTCAGACAGTAAAGCATCTGCCTACAATGTGGGAGACCTGGGTTCAATCCCTGGGTGGGGAAGATCCTCTGGAGAAGGAAATGGCAACCCACTCTAGTACTCTTGCTTGGAAAATCCCATGGGAGGACCCTGGTAGGCTACAGTCCATGGGGTCACAAAGAGTCGGACATGACTGAGTGACTTCACTTCACCTCACATCACCCTCCAGTGGATATACACACTGAGTTAGTTAGATTTCAGAAAACTTTTCTCCTTCCTTTAGATCAAAGGAAATAAGTGTCCTCTTGGGTTCAACTCCACCTTGGATAATACAGAAAACATTGCTGACTTGTAGAATGCATTAAAGTCTAGTAGAAAACTCAGAAAGAAAATCATGCTGAGACTACAAGGAATTCTTCAAGAGTCGGTATGACTCTTAAAAGAGTGCTAGTGAGAAGGATAGGAAAACTCTGAGTAGCAAAGTAAATCAGGATGATGCAAAATGAAAGAAGACATTTTAGGCTCCAAGAGTGAGTTATAAACATAAAGCCAGAATCCCTTAAAAGGACTATGAAAATGAATTATGAAAGCAGTTTAGAAGTATTGATATTTGCAAATATCCCCTGGGTATTTTAATTTCCTTCACATGAACATTAGCATAAATCTTCATTAGTTAGTAATCTGCTCTCCCATTATTTATTCAGCACAATTAATTTCACTCCATCTTCTCAAGCTGTTATTCCATGATGAGTTTTTTCTATTCCTTGTTTTCTATTTCCCTCCCTTCAAACCACTACCAGTGTATTTCCTGAGTATGAAGAGAATCTTTTCACAGCATATCCTTAAAGAAAAGTAAATCCCACCCCAAACTTAATCACTGGATCCTTGCACCCGATCTGGTTGAGCTTCTGTGGATGATGAAAGCTCCAGAGACCATACTTTCAGCTTGTATCCCCTCCCAGAACAGAGCAGGCCTGAGGAACATGGAGTTAGAGCTAGCATCCTCATCTTCAGGGGCTTCCCTGATGGCTCAGCTGATAAAGAATCTGTCTGCAATGTGGGAGATCTGGGTTTGATCCCTGGGTGGGAAAGGTCCCCTGGAGAAGGAAATGGTAACCCACTCCAGTATGCTTTCCTGGAGAATTCCATGGACAGGGGAGCCTGGCAGGCTACAATGGTTTCTCAAAGAGTCTCAATGCATATGTGAAAATCGCACAAAAAAATGTTCAGAGCACTATTTGCCCCTTTCACTTCTGCCACGTAACATCAAGTTTTAGTATCCAACGAGTGGCAAAATACATAATGATCAAAAAAGGGTCTATGAATTCAGTAAGCTTCTAAGTTAATTTGTATTTTAGTTATCGCAGCAGCATAAAATATTGTTTCTGTGTGAGGCCTATATTTACTTAATTCACAGCCAAGATGTGGTGTATGTATGTGTTGATGGATCTTACAATAATTCTTCATCCATTCTCAGATTGAAAACCAGTGTTCTGGGGAATGTTCTTGAACAGTGAGTTGAAAACTTTTCCCTGTGACAGTAAAATGTTAGGCTGGAATTTCAAAAGCATGATCATGGATAATGCACGGGGAATTGAAAATATTATAAAGATCCATACAATATGGAAGTGATTTGGAGGTTTCACAGAGATGCTCTGGGGTGTCATTCACGAGCACCAAATAAACCACACTGCTGGATAAGTGCACTTCATATGGAAGCCTTATGGGAAGGAAAGTCTTTTCCAGCTTCTGCAGAGAATCTTGTGCCACAATACTGCTTTCAGTCTCACTCATACTTTTTTTTTTTTCTCTATTTCTTTTTTGATTTTTTTTTTTTTTCTGGGTGAGTGTGTGCTGGTCACCATTTTTATGACTTTCATTGGAAGCCTGGTTTTGATTACATGGTCCAACAATCTGGTCTATTGTGAGTGGCAAGTGACAGACAATCTGTCTATTCAATGGAAGAGGACAAGAAATCTTTCCTGTTTGTGTTTATCTGTTTGTCCCAAAGATTTTGACACCTCCTGGCTATCTCCTGTGATTTATCTTATTTGTGCACTATTATGAATTAAAATCACTTAAGACAAAACTTCCCATGTGGTTCAGTGGTAAAGAGTCCATCTGACAATGCAGGAGAGGCAGGAGATGCAAGTTCAATCTCTCGGTCAGGAAGAACCCCTGGAGAAGGAAATGGCAACCCACTTCAGTTTTCTTGCCTGGAAAATCCCATGGACAGAGCCTGGCAGGCTAACAGTCCATGGGGTCACAAGGAGCTGGACACAACTAAGCGACTAAGCACACATGCCTGCAAAGACAAAAAGAGGAGTCAAGGTGGCGGAGGAGTGGGTAGACATGGAGTGCGTCTCTCTACACAGATGCACCAAGACCATATCTACGGACGCAACAGCTCCCACTTAGGAAGAACAAATGTTCCCACTAGAATGGAGAGTAACCTGTGATTCAAGGAACAGCCAATTTGGTGGCGTTGAAATCTGTTTTGTGTCCCTGGTTACCCTATTACCCAGCTGCAAGCTACTAGTGAATTTTCTGGACCAATGCTACAGTTGAGAAATGGAAGTTGCTTGTTCTTTCTCTGTTTCTGTGCATGTAAATGAATAGCATATTTTCCTGGCTTCACAAAGGGAGGGTAGTTAGCCTTTTTTAAGAGTTTATGAATAATTGAAATCTTTATATACCTCTCTTTGGTAATAATAGCTCTCTCTCTCAAAACCTTAAAAATTAAATATATATAAAAATCTCTTATGTGTACAAACTATACAGTGTATAGTTTAACCAGACAGATCTATCTACCATTAGAGGGAGGAACACACACAAAGATTGAAATTAATAAAACTGGTTTTGCATGGCTTTGAAAACAGAGAGCTCTGACTGCTGAAAGAGTTTTGTGTAGTTTGTACAATTTTGATAACAGCTATGTGAATGAGCCAGAACTGGGTTGGAATGGTCAGGGCTTGTCTGATGCTTTACAACTTCCAGAAAAAAAAAAAAAAAAAAAAAAAAAGAAGAGTTATGAGTATGCAGTTTTCCTNGACTGCTGAAAGAGTTTTGTGTAGTTTGTACAATTTTGATAACAGCTATGTGAATGAGCCAGAACTGGGTTGGAATGGTCAGGGCTTGTCTGATGCTTTACAACTTCCAGAAAAAAAAAAAAAAAAAAAACAGAAGAGTTATGAGTATGCAGTTTTCCTCTCCTCACTCAAAAGGATATAGACAATTACACAGAGATACACAAATAAGCCAAGTAAAGATATAAACAGAAATAAACCTTTGAGTCCAGTCCTTAGCTTCACTCACAAGTGAACAAGAACCATGGAAAATAGCATACAATAAAATAAAGAGAAATCTAGCTATAAACTCTAGCTTGCCCAGGAGTTTATAAAAGTCTTCAGTCATATAAATCAGAAATACTTTTGAGCAAACATATTGGGATATCTTGTCTACCTCCTGTGAAAATTAACAAATCAGGACATATATTCTTTTAAATTAAGCAATCCTTCAGTTTGATTAGCTTATAAAGAATAATAAGCACTTACATACATTTAAAGGGCTTCCCAGGTGGTGCTAATGGTAAAGAACCTGTCTGCCAGTGCGAGAGAGACAATGCAGGAGAGATGCGGGTTCGATTCCTGGGTCAGGAAGAGGCCCTGGAAGAGGGCAGCACAACCCACTGCAGTATCCTTACCTGGAGACAGAGGAGCCTGGCAGGTGATGGTCCATAGGATCGCAAAGAGTCAGACACGACTGAAGGGACTTAGCAGGCACACATACATTTAAAATAAAAGAAATCAAGATTTTCCATAAGATAAGCAATTATTTGAACTTCTAATGTTTTAAATGTGTTAGTCCTTTGAGAAAGCTTCAGATACTTACTGAAACAGTAGCTCAGGAAAAATAAATGTGTGTGGCACAGGAAGAATTTAGCTTTAAAATAAATTATTGCCCTTGGTTGTTGAGTTTCCAAGATAAGAAGCAAATTAATACAAGGAAAATAATTCTAACAGAATTTCAGTACTTTCAACAAAAGTTAAAGAGTTTTAAAATACGCACATAAATTTAAAATGAAGCCCAGACAATATTTCTAATAAAGGTGAATCTTGACAAAATAATATTTTCTCTGTATTAACACAGCATGAAAATGTTGGCACAATAACTTAATACAAAATTTGATTTTATTATTTTAAGCTATCTAAAGTCTTAAAAATAATATTATGGATCAAGTAAATGAGTATTTCCACAAAATATTTATAGAAAGTAAAAATCATAAATTTTAAATTGAATTAGTTAGCCATGTGTTTATTAAACAGAATTAATTCTTATTAATCTGTACAAAAAATTTAAGTGTAATCTCTCTGGTAAGTTCATAATATTAATAGGAATTATGTTTATCTTAAAAATAAGCATAATTTCTAAAATTCTTTTAACTTTGAGACTTTTGACTAATTTAAACTGAGAAAATTTTGGTTATGGGAACAATCATTTAAAAAATAAAATTCATAAAAATAGAGTGAATGCAAAAATACCAAACACTATATACATAATACCAGCTTTATATAATTTTGTGGCTGAGATTGTAAAGAATCTGCGTGCAATAGGGGAGACCCAGGTTCAATCCCTGAGTCAGAAACATCCCCTGGAGAAAGGACTGGCTACCAACTCTGGTATTCTTGCCTGGGAAACCCCATGGTCAGGGTTACAGTCTATGGGGTCACAAAGAGTTGGACATGACTGAGTGACTTTTGCTTTAGCTTTTACGTATAAGAAAAACTATCACTTTACAGGTGACCAAGGATGTGCAAGGGTGAACGTCAACATTCTAGGAATCAGCGAACTAAAATGGACTGGAATGGGTGAATTTAACTCAGATGACCATTATATCTACTACTGCGGGCAGGATTCCCTCAAAGGAAATGGAGTAGCTGTCATGGTCAATAAAAGAGTCCGAAATGCAGTACTTGGATGCAATCTCAAAAACGACAGAATGATCTCTGTTCGTTTCCAAGGCAAACCATTCAATATCACAGTTATCCAAGTCTATGCCCCAACCAGTAATGCTGAAGAAGCTGAAGTTGAACGGTTTTATGAGGACCTACAAGACCTTGTAGAATTAACACCCAAAAAAGATGTCCTTTTCATTATAGGGGACTGGAATGCTAAAGTAGGAAGTCAAGAAACACCAGGAGTAACAGGCAAATTTGGCCTTGGAATGC
>SJYX01022075.1:140512-163254 GCA_006410675.1 Oreotragus oreotragus | reverse complement strand
GATGTGAAAGTTGGACTGTGAAAAAAGCTGAGTGCCGAAGAATTGATGCTTTTGAACTGTGGTGTTGGAGAAGACTCTTGAGAGTCCCTTGGACTGCAAGGAGATCCAACCAGTCCATTCTGAAGGAGATCAACCCTGGGATTTCTTTGGAAGGACTAATGCTAAAGCTGAAACTCCAGTACTTTGGCCACCTCATGTGAAGAGCTGACTTATTGGAAAAGACTCTGATGCTGGGAGAGATTGGGGGTGGGAGGAGAAGAGGACGACCGAGGATGAGATGGCTGGATGGCATCACGGACTCGATGGACATGAGTCTGAGTGAACTCCGGGAGACGGTGATGGATAGGGAGGCCTGGCGTGCTGCGATTCATGGGGTCGCAAAGAGTCGGACACGACTGAGCGACTGAACTGACTGACTGACTGACTGACCTGACAAGCAAGTGTAACAACTGCTGTTTTCCCACCACAAACATACTACAGTAATTTGGTAACATTGTTTTAAAAGAACTTTAATATATTTTATTTGGAGATTAGCTATTAAAAGCCTGGGGTCCCTTGCAAAATCTCTCTGCAAGTAAGCTACTTTTCTGTTCTAAATGCTTCTGTTTCTGTGGCTTCCTTCTATGTTTAAAATCCCCAAACTTCTACTTGTAGCTCTTGCAAAGTAGCTTTGACAAATTCCTTGTGAAACTGCTTCAGATTCCATGACCCTAGCTCAGTTGTAACTAATCAGCAGTCATCCTTTTACAGCCCATGAGGATGCCTATTCTAAGATCCTGGGAAGGCTTGAGCAGTTCTGAGCCTCTGTTGTTTGCACCGGGCAGTGACACACAGTCATCATTCTGACACCACCAAGTTATCATCCCTTTTCAGCCCCACGAGTTTCTTTTGACATAAATGTTTCCCTTCCAGTTCAAAAATGACCCTGAGAGGGAGGAGAGAGAAGACAGGCTCAGAGCAGGTCTTTGGTTATTAAATCAGCCCAAGTGTAGAGAATCCACAGTGGATTAATCTTCTATTTCCTTTCCATTATGAGTCTGTCTATATGAAGAGTTGCCCTACTTTTCAGTCATTATCTGACTCTTCAAAAAATTAATGCAGCTTCCAATTAGATCTTTTTTTTTTTTTTTTCTCTCCTGTTAATCTTGGTTCTTCCTCTGCTGTCATCCTAGTAAGCCAAGTCTCAATTAGCCAGCCTGCTGGTGATTATCATCTTGTCGCTTCACTGTTCAGACATTCTTTAATTTCCTGGAGCATGCCCCCCCCCTTCCTCTCTTCTTACCTCCCTGCAAACTACTTTTGCTAAAACTGGAGCCCATGATGTCTCAGCCCATCATCTTATTCTGCAGGGCCTGGAGGGCTGACAGGTGGGATGTCTTTTCCAGTAGGTCCAGACACACTTGCATGTTTAGGAATCCTGGTAGATGAAAGCTTTCT
Source organism: Oreotragus oreotragus (assembly GCA_006410675.1). NCBI lineage: Eukaryota > Metazoa > Chordata > Mammalia > Artiodactyla > Bovidae > Oreotragus > Oreotragus oreotragus. Next base: position 161,817 of record SJYX01022075.1, on the reverse strand, counting down.
ACTGATGCGACCAGGAGTCTATAACTGTCCCCGTGAGACTGTCTCATAACCCTTTGTACCAAAGAAATGTAGGAAAATCCAAAGTAGATTCTAGTTTTTAAAATAAAATTTTTAAAAGGAGGAGGAAGAGTCAGGCTCTTAATTTCAATTCTGAAAGATGATTGGTTGAACCTTTGTTGTTGCTTAGTCACTAAGTCATGTCCAACTCTGCAACCTTGTGGATTGTGACCTGCCAGGCTCCTCTGTCCATGGGGTTTCCTAGGCAAGAATACTGGAGTGGGTTGCTACTTCCTTCTCCAGAAGATCTTTCTAATCTTTCAATCCAGGGATTGAACCTGAATCTCCTACTGGGCAGGTGGGCTCTTTACCACTGAGCCAGCTGGGTATGAAAGATGATTGGTTAAACCTTCTTATCAGTAAATCTCACCACAGAAATTAACTCTAATTCTGCCAGCCACTGACTGACTTTGAGTAGAGTCACATCACATATTGACTTCAGTCTGTTTGTTTATAAGAGCTCTTCTGCTCTTCTATTCAAGTTAAATTTCAAAATAAAAATTTATGCCATTTAAAGCACACTAAAATGACTACATGTGGGAAAAGACAAAGATAGTAGGGGGAGAGCAGACAAGAGATGTTCACAAAATTGAGAAACTGGAGCATGGATCAAGGAATTAGAAAAGACAAAGAGTAAATAGCAAGTGCCATCAGAGAGGGATGAAAGTGAGAATCAAGCCACTTCACAATGCAGACCCTCAGAAAAACTCACAAATGGGAAACATTCAGAGCTAGAGAGGATGGGATCAAGGTGGGAGTCTGAGAAAGGCAGAGAGGAAAGGAGACACATTTAAAGCCATTAGAAGATTAATTCCCAGCTCCCTCCCCAATCCACCAGCTAGAACACCTACCTTCCTGCTTCCACTGCAAGACACTGGGTAAAAATGGAATTAAAGAGTCTCTATATTCCAGTAAATCAGGCAGGGCAGAGATGTCTACTGAAACTGGATCAACGGAAGTCTACCTACTGAACTCCCCGCCCCCTCCATTAGCTCAGTTGGTAAAGAATCCACCTGCAATGTGGGAGACTTGGGTTCGATCCCTGGGTTGGGAAGATCCCCTGGAGAAGGGAGAGGCTACCCACTCCAGTATTCTGGCCTGGAGAATTCCATAGACTGTATAGTATAGTCCTTGGGGTCGCAGAGAGTCAGACACAACTGAGGGACTTTCACTTTCACCTACTGAACAAGAAAACCACCTGTCCCCTACTCAGCTTTAAAAAAAGTTGGAAGAGTGGAATGGAGCACACAGTGAGAGGGGGTCACAGGGTAGGGTGACCCTCCCAAAGGCCTTCCCCATCTGCTCATATCCACTACTCACACATAGAGCCCTCCTCTGGCACATGACAGCTTAATAAAGATATGGTCACTCCTTAAAAAAAAAAAAAAAAAAAAAAAGTCGGCTAACCAGAGGGCAACTAGGCAGGAGGATACTGATAAATCTGTCTCTGGAGAAATCAAATGGTCCCAAAAATGATCACAGAGGAGAAAAAAATTCCTCTACTCTCTTATATTCAGTGGCTGAGAATGCAAAATAAACTGACAGAAAGATATACTAACAAAAGAAAAAAATTTATTAACATATGCATCATGTATAACATGGGAGAAGTCAATGATGAGTCATTCAAAGAGGTGGTCAGAAGCTGAGGTTTACGTAGCATCTTAAGAAAATAATAAATTTGTGGAGAAGTGACAAGACAAAGGAAGACAGGTTTAGGCTTTTAGGGATGACAAATTGTGGGAAGGTAAATACAGAGGGTAAACTAAAGGACAATAAGAGTCATTTGGTAATCTGTTATGTAAATTTCTCTTAGTGCCCATCTCTGGGTTGGTAAGAGTCCAAAGCTCTCTCCTGGTGATAAAGAATTCTACTCTTCTTGATATAGGAAAGAGAGATACCTTAACAAATTTATGTCCTACTTTTAGGCAAACAGGGGAGGGAAGAAAACTTCCTGCATCTGCTTCTTCCCAATTGCCTTCAGTTCAAAGTAATAATGTTACAGTGCTATGTTTTGAGATGGCCTGTTCTGATACCCCACATGACCCATAAAAATGACCCATAAGTGCTGAGTATTTGGAGCATAAACAAGTACCAATCATTCTATATAAATATGCACAGCTTTCAGTCAACTTTTTAGCACCTTGCTCTTAAATATGAAAACACCAAAAACATCATTACATCCGAGAAGCACCTAACATGAAAGACCAAGAATCAAACACACAGAGAAGAAAGAAAGTCAAAGGAAAGAAGTATTCTATCAATTCAGTTCAGTTGCTCAGTCGTATCCGACTCTTTGTGACCCCATGGACTGCAGCACACCAGGCTTCCCTGTTCATCTCTAACACCTGGAGTTTACTCAACCTCATGTCCATCGCGTTGGTGATGCCATCCAGCCATCTCATCCTCTGTCATCCCCTTCTCCTCCCACCTTCAATCTTTCCCAGCATCAGGGTCTTTTCCAATGAGTCAGTTCTTCCCATCAGGTGGCCAAAGTATTGGATTTTCAGCTTTAGCATCAGTCCTTCCAATGAATATTCATGACTGATTTCCTTTAGGATGGACAGGTTGGACCTCCTTGCAGTCCAAGGGACCCTCAAGAGTCTTCTCCAACACCACAGTTCAAAAGCATAATTTCTTTGGCTCTCAGCTTTCTTTATAGTCAAACTCTCATATCCATACATGACTACTGGGAAAACCACAGCTTTGACTACTAGATGGACCTTTGTTGGTAATGTCTCTGCTTTTAAATATGCTGTCTAGGTTGGTCATAGCTTTTCTTCCAAGGAGCAAGTGTCTTTTAATTTCATGGCCGCAGTCATCATCTGCAGTGATTTTGGAGCCCCCCAAAAATAAAGTTTCTCACTGTTTCCATTGTTTCCCCATCTATTTGCCATAAGTGATGGGACTGGATGCCATGATCTTAGTTTCTGAATGTTGAGTTTTAAGCCAACTTTTTCAGTCTCCTCTTTCACTTTCATGAAGAGGCGCTTTAGGCAATAACAAAAAACTAAAAATAAATAACAGACCAGCATAAGCTATAATTAATACCATCAGGAGTAAGAGAAGATACTGCATCCCTGAAACAAGATCAGTGTATGGAAGGGACAGGGACAGAATGAGATAGGGAAGGAGCTGGGGAAAGAAATAAGAGAAGGGAAGGTAAAGAAAGTAGAAAAGAAAATTCAAGAACAAGAAAGAGCTTGGGGAAAAAAGCACCCACATTTTTCAAAATCCAAAAGAAGAGCTGGAAAATGAAGTTGAAGAAATTGCTCAGAAAATCGAACCAAAAGACAAAGAAAAATAAAATCAGAAAGAAAAGATCAGAAAACTAGAGCACTATTCCCATGACCAAATCTGAGTGAGAGTTCCAGAAAGAGAAAATAAGAGAAAAACAACAAAATTATTATTAAATGAATAATATATGAAAAGAATTAAAGAACTCAAACTTCCCGTTTAAAAGGATCCATTCAATGCCCAGCATAGTTAATTAAAGGAGATATCTTTTATTTCACATCACTGTGAAGTTTCAGAATACCAAGTTCAAAAGAAAGATCCTCCTAAGAAGAGTCAAGAATCAGAATGGCACTGTTCTTTCCAATAGGAGAAGTGAATGTCTGAAGTCAATAAAATAACACATTCCTAAGTCTTACAGAGAGTGATTTCTATGATTTGATACCTAATCAATCTATCAGTTAATTTGTATGAAGAAATAAAATCATTTCAGACACAGAATGTCTTTAAAAAATTGCTTCAATTCATTCTATCTCAGGGAGAAATTTTATCAGTTAGGAACTGTAATAGTTACAGAGTCCATTGCAGTCAGCTTAAACACATACAGGTTTGTTTCTTTGTTTCACTAGTAAAAACAAGTCTAGAGATAGAGTCAAGCCAGCATGTGACTTCAAGAAACCATGAGGGACATAGTTCACTCTATGTTTATGATTGATATTATTGGTACAGGTATCCTCATGGTCACTTATAGCTGTCAGAGCACCAGCTATCACATCCATATTCCAGGCAGAAGAAAGAGGAAGAAAGAAGAAAGCACAGAGGGCAAAATCTGTCTTAGAAATTTCGCATATTTATATGTCATTAACCATACCCATCCATAAGGCAGCCTGGGAAACATAGCTTTGTTATTTGCTAAACCTAGTAATATAAGAATTTCATTAGATGTTAAGAAGAAGATAATGGATATTAGTTAAGCAAACAGGCAATGGCACCCCACCCCAGTACTCTTGCCTGGAAAATCCAATGGACGGAGTAGCCTGGTGGGCTGCAGTCCATGGGGTCACTAACAGTTGGACAGACTGAGCGACTTCACTTTCACTTTTCTCTTTCATGCATTGGAGAAGGAAATGGCAACCCACTCCAGTATTCTTGCCTGGAGAATCCCAGGGATGGGGGAGCCTGGTGGGCTGCTGTCTATGGGGTCACACAGAGTCGGACACGACTGAAGTGACTTAGCAGCAGCAGCAGTGTAATAAAAGATATACTCCACCAAAATGAAAGGACATACCAAGAAAAAAGGAGACATGATATTTGAGACACAGATGAGCTAACATAGCGTGGGACAATGGAAAGTCCTATAGAGCAGGCTAAGAAAGCAGTTAGTCTAGACGGAGGCTAGGAGAGATATGTCCACAGGCCTCGTATGTTTAACCAGGAATGCCTGGTTTGTTTCACCAGGCATATGAAGTTTTAAAAATTCTGTTGGATAATGTAATAGAAAACTAAGTAAAGGAGTGTGTGTGGGTGGGGCGGGGGGAGTTGCACAAGGGAGGAAATCTAATCATAACATACACATTTGGTTCCTCAGTGAATAATACATTTTTATAATAAGAAAAACATCCAATTTATTTAACAAAAAATTAGTACTGTATTCAAAGATTGGAAAGAGGGACCATAGGAATGTGTAAGACAGAAGAAGTATAACTCTTCTTCTTTTATAGTAGGACTTTTCTAGATATGTCTAAAATGATAAGAAATAATATAAGCAAACTGTTTTAAAAGCAATTACCAAAAGCAACAGCTAAAAGTTTAGGGAAGGAGATACATACGATGAAACATATTCTTCATTATAAATCTTAAATGACATAGTTTAAACTTTAAACAATGTATATGTGTTACTTAGATAAAAATTTTAAATAGTTTTTAAAGATTAAATGATTAATGGGTACTTTACAGAGCAAAATCGTTACAAACAATATATATAGTAAAATTCCAATTTGGAAAGCTTGTGCAAGAAGTATATGTGCAAAAACAGCAGCACGATGCTGAAGGCACATGTTATTTGTTATATATGGGAATAAAAGTGTGCATAATAAAGTCTAGAACAACACATCCCAAATAGATAATAGATCTAACTCTACTACCGGGCTAAGGGATAGCCTGTAGTCAATGGTAAATGGGGACTTAAAATTTTTAATGGTGCTTAAATTTTTATGAGAATATATATTCGTATGTTAAAGTGACAGACTTTTAAAAAGAAAGTATGGGGGAATGCCTAAATCATTTCTTCAGAGCCATGCTTTCTCTGTGATTCTGTGACTTTCTCCAACCCAGGTGGTACCCAAATCATCCTGTTCCAACCTCTGTCCTTAGAGCTGAGAGTTCAGGTAATGGCTTCCCCCAAAGACATGTGAGATGTATGACTAGGGGATGAATACTAGCTATTAGAGGAGGACCTGTTCTCCTATGCATCCCCATCCCAATATCTACTTCAACCCTATACACGAAGAGGAAGTCCCACCAATATTTTCTCACTGGGAAGGATCGAGTCCTATTCTCCTCCCTCCCTCTTTCCCTCTTCTTTTCCCTCTCACCCTCTCAAAACTGTAAGCCCCCAAAAGAGCTCTCTCTCCTCCAGTTACCATACCTGTGGGGTTCCTCTAAGGCAACATGCCCCACTCCAGCTTTTTCTTCTAGCACTGGGCTTGTCACTTAAACCCAGGTAGGAGAGAGAAGCTTCCGCCATTCCTCCACTGAGTTGTACCAGTGTGATGGTGTGAATTCTCACCTGAACAGGCAAATGCACGTGTTGCATGTGTGTTCAATTTCTACGGTTGAATTTGAAATCGTACACCTAATATCATAATTCAGGCTGTGCTGTTCATTCTGCGCTGTCTCCACTTGTAGCAGCAGTGACCTGTGGAGTCAATTCATCCGTGTGTGTGTGTCACAGTCTAGTCTTTCTTGCCCACATCCATTCTCCACAACCTGGCCTGGCTCCAGTGCCCTGGGGGAACTTTTGAAGCCATAACGAAATGTCCAGCAGGGAAAGCCTGTGTCTCCACTCCCTTAGTCTCAGTTGGTGCCATGGAGATGCACTTAGCTGGGGGGCTATTCTTGGCATTGTTGGGGAGGTTCTGCTTTCACCCCTGTGACATGTCATAGTCACTCTTTAAGCTGGTTGCCAGGTTGGCCTTGGCTCTACCTGAATACGTGTCCCACTCTTGACTGGGGTCTCCCAAAGCAAGCATGCTGCTCCTCTCCCCTGGCTAATCTCCAGGTGCCACTAGGAGAGAGAGGAAATTACTAGATCTGTCCTTATGATGTGGTGGGGCCAGGAGCTCTTCACATGTCTATATTCACTACATCTCTACTTCTCTGTGCCATCATCCATGTGATGGCACAGTGAGAGCTGCCAGTCTTGAAAGGTCTTATGGGAAGCAGGGCACCAGTGGATCACTCTTGGATCCCTCAGATGCCCAGGCTGGGTTTGCCTTAAGCCTGGGTCCTTGCTCCCCTTCTATTCTTTGGAGGATTAGGAGAGAAGGGTCAGAACACATAACCTAATTCTTGTCTCTGTCCAAACTTTGTCTTCTTCTCTCTAGTCTTGAGCCCTTTCCTTTCATCCTCAGAGAACATCTACTACCAATCTCCTGCTCTGTCTGTCCGTGCGGATGAGTAAATCCATATTGTTCCATATCAGGGAAAGGGGCTGTTTTTTGAACTTAAAGTCTAAAGAATTGGGACTTCCGTAGCTGTTCAGTGTTTAAGACTCTGCGCTTCTAATTCAGGGACTGAAAGTTCAATTCCTAGTTGGGAAACTAGGATCCCAATGCCAAGTGGCATGACCAAAAAAAAAAAAAAGAAACTTTGCCCCTGTTGTAAACTGTTCCTGGTGACAACATCCTCCAGCCAGAGATCACCAGGAATACATGAGAAGCTGAGTAAGTTGAGTTTATTCTTTGTTGCAATGAAAAAAACATGCACATCATGGGGAACTGTGATACATCTTAGTAACAAGGGGTTGTAAAGAACTTCTTGTAGGATTTTGGTTTACGTTAGGTAATTTTGCAGAGAGGGTTTAAGGAAGCGGATTTCTGCTCTGAATTGGCTGCTGCAGGAAGCATGTAAGCTAATTCTATCTTAAGGTACCTCAATCAATCTTATCTGGAAAGATGGAAAACTACAAGGCTAAAGTCATATTTGGCAATTACTCACATTAACCAGAAGAGGAGAGGATTGGTATTTGGTGGTTTGGACAATGTTCATGCTTTGCCAATAGTCACAAATGGTTGTACAGTCATCTTATTTTTGTCTTGAGCCTTCATGTCCAGGGGTTCCCTGATGGCTCAGATGATAAAGAAGCTGCCCACAATGCAGGAGACTTGGGTTTGATCTCTGGGTTGGAAAGATATTCTGGAGAATGGAATGGCAACCCGCTCCAGTATTCTTGCCTGGAGAATTCCATGAATAGAGGAGCTTGGTGGGCTATAGTCCATGGGATCACGAAGAGTTGTACATGACAGAACGACTAATACACACACACACACTCACATCATGACCAGAGAGGCCTTGCCTTGAAGTTGATATTCTGTGACATTGCTCACATTTAACAGGAGAACGCCTAACTGACTGGCTTCCAGCTTCCAAGGGCTGCTTTTCTTTCCCAATGGTTAGCTGCAAAGGTTTGCATCCCTGCCATGTTAAGTGGGAACTGGCACATTAATTGTGGATTTGAAGGGGCCTCCCACACTAGGACTAAAGCTGATGCTGCAGTTTGTTCCTAATTTGGTTTCATGTACCTGATCTCGGTCAAAACTCAGTGAGGAGGAGGCCTGTGACTAGCAGCCCCAGCACCCAACATATGGAGGAAACGTTATGAGCAAACACAAGGGCCAGTTTTTGAGAACCTAAGTGCCATGAGGGGACCACAGCAGACAGCTGGAGAGCACGTGGACACTTGGCCTATGACTGGATAGCAACTGTACAGCAGGCTCAGCTGAGCAGGTTCATCCCTGAGAGAGTCTCTTTATTCCCAGAAAGGCAATGAAGGTATATGGTATAAATATATATCCCATATAGGCATGTGGAATCATTTTTCTGACTAGGGCATGTTTTCTTTCTTTCAAATTGTGTCTTGGCCAGAATTACTGTGAACTACGAAAAGGACCTACATTCCCCCGTGAGCCACAGAACATTACTGTATGATTCCAATCTTTAAACCCTGAGTGCTGGGCATCACAGGAGGCACTAGACCAGCTGCCCCAAATTATGTTCCTGAAGGTCTGCTAGAAGTCTACAAGAAGTGGTAGATTTTATCAAGAGTGAATACAGTGGAACTGGAAGGCTAACATGAGAGGGGCGGAGTGGTTTGTCACAGAGGAAATAAGCCATCTTCTTAGAATGAAAATCAGGGAGAAAAAGTCCATGGAGCTTATTTCAAACCCAGAGTTTTAGAAAGGAATTAAAAAGACGTTAGCAGGAAACATGCTTTCTTTACAAATTAGGTTTACCCAGGGACTCAAGGGAAAATCGAATCTGCCTAAGAAACAAGATTTCGTCTTTTAGTCAGAACACTGGCGATGGGGAAAGAAAAGGGAAAAGCAAAGAAAAAAGATATACTGATTAAACTCCAGGGATGAAAGCTTGCTTTGGGAAAATAGAGAAAGTTAGAGAACACAAGGCTGGAATCTCAACACAGGTTTGAAAGGGAAAAAAGCTATACACTGACCTAAGTGCTTAAAAACTACAACCAAAGAAGTGTGGGACATTGCAGGTATCAGCAGGTCAGAGGGGGTGATGGGCTCAAGGTGGTCCAACAGAGGAAGGTGGGGAGACCACAGAGGGTAAGGGAATGATGGCCTGGAGCTCCGGAAATTCTAGAGCTCAGGAAATTCTCCTGGGCCACCCTTTTCAAGCATTATGTAGCAAATTAATAAGAACAATGGGGAAACTACCCTTGGATGATTGGGGCACTTAGAGAAGACGAACAGGACATTTACATTCATTTGAGAGGGAAAGACCAGGAAAACCAGTATGAAATATTTCAGAAACTAGTAAGAGAATGTCAAGATCTAGAGGCACACACTGTCTGTACAGTGAGAAAATGTGGCCTAAATAAGGCATTATATGTAGGGAAGGAAAGATGGTCAAGTGTAGCCTGGCTGGCTAATGACAGATTGAGTACTGATCTGGGTGAGAGGCTGCGCTTATGTGGAAACGTACTGGTAGCATTACCTGGCTTGGGAAGGGAAAGTGGCAGGATGTCTTTAAACAGTGGAGAACTCCAAGAGGCCCCTATGAGTCAGAAACTGAGCCAGCTTGAAAGGAGAGAAGCACTTTTTGGCAGAAAGAAAAGTTTCTATTCATTTGTATATGTTAACTCAATATCATGAGCTTGGGGCTGATGTCATGAGAATCTTGTGAGTCCTACTGACTGCATAGAATTAAGTCAACTTTGAAAACAACAGGGCATTCATACCCTGTGTGCCCAGGTTGTAGGGGTTGTAGAGGGAAGCAGGCTTTGCAAAAGGAGGCTTTTCCTATTACAGAGAGAGCAAAACGGGAAAGCAAATGTTGGGATATTCATTCAACTTCATACACTAGACCAAAGATTTTAATTTGGAAGCTTTTTGAACTTTAATAATGAAACATAATGCATATTCAAACCTGAGACACTGGCATACTGCAGGCATTGTATTAAGTGAACTATGTTTAGTCTGGTGGCAACCAAGTTTGTTTAATCATTGCATTGAATATAGTACAAGCTATATTGCACTGCATGGCTAGACACATGAGTAGATTTAAGATATAGAAAAGGGAATGACTTTTTGGCCCAGGGTACAGTATGAACTTAGAGTTGCTTTAAGTAAAGTCCCATCCAGAGCCATGTCAGAGGGCACTAAACTTTGGCCCCAGGTTTGACAATAACTGGATCAGGGTCAGACTCTCCCCAGTCCCAGCCAAATTTAGCCTGTGTCCTGTTTTTACAATATTAAAGGTTTGAGAAACAAACAAATGAAGAATATCCAACATTGACCATGTGTGACTCCCAAATCCTAAAAATATTACTATTTGACTCTTTACAGAAAAAGTTTACTGACTTGGAAGAAAACACTTCCTTCTCTCCATATTCCCACCTCAGCCCACAAACACTGCAAGTTTCTTTGAGAAGTGCTGGGTAAAGAATTTCAACTACTACCAACACCCCTGAGAAATCAGTGGCTAATAATTTAAGACCATAGGTTGGATCCTGTTACACATAATGAGATTTGACACCACTTTGCCTCAAAAGGAGAAATCAGTTATTTCCCTTCCACTGGCCTGGCTCCTGTTTTGCCTGGTGAGTTTAATGAGACTGTGTTGAACACGGGTCTACTCGACCAAGTCAGCTGTCTCCACCGGCAAGTCCCTCAGTCCAGGCTTCCAGGGAAGTAAGAGTAGGGAACCACAATTTGGCTTTGGGTCCAAGCTACTTTCTTCATGCAACTCTTACCCACAATTCCCAGGGGGCTGCTGTGCCCATCAATAAAGAGATGCCAGGATTCTTAGTTGGTGACTCATGGCTGCCTTCACATGACTAGAATTTGGTCGGGTAGGCAATCTCCATCCTCCAATGGTACTACTCATGTACATGAGTCCTTAAAGCTCTTGTATAGACAAAAAATTGAGGAAACTCTTTTGGGGGTCTTATCTTTTAGAGACTCACCTCTTGCTATAAAGAACATGGTGGCGGTTTAGTTGCTAAGTCATGTCCAACTCTTGCAACCCCACAGACTGTAACTCACCAGGCTCCTCTGTCCATGGGATTTCCTGGGCCAGAATACTGGAGTGGGTTGCCATTCCCTTCTCTAGGGGATCTTCCTGACCCAGGGATTGAACCTGGGTCTCTTGCATTACAGGTGGATTCTTTACCAGCTAAGCCACCAGGGAAGCCCCATAAAGAATATAGTGATTATATAATCAAGTTTTTAGAAATAGACACATTCAGGCTTAAACATCAGCCAGCTGAGTCATTTACTGTCTTTATCAACCTTTGGCAAATTGCTTTAACCTGTCCAGGACTCATTTTTTCATCTGCTAAATGAGGTTAATAATAGTACTATAATAGATAGCATGGCTTTGAATGCAAATTACAGAAAGCTCAAATCAAAAATGGCTAAACAATAAAATAATTTATTGTCTCAAATACCTGGTAGTTCAGAGGATAGGTAGAATTGAGGGTTGGTTGATTCAGCATCACCATCAAGGACCTCCATTCTTTTTATTTTTTCTGCTCCATCATTATGTCAGCTTCTTCCTACAACAATAGGAACACGGAGTGTTTTTTTTTTCCCCATTGTCACTAACTACCTTCTTGAAAACTCAGTGACAGGACAGACTAAACCTAATGTGAGTACTAAAAGGGGAAAGGAGTAAGCTGTAGTAGTCAATGGCTCATCCACATCTCCTTACCCTTATTATCAAGGGTATACATCAAGGAACACTGACTCAACTTTCAGCTGCCAGAAGAGGCAGTTCTTTACATGATAGCTTTGTCTGGCTTCCAGAGTCCATATCAAGACAGAAGAGCTAGGGTGTTACACATCCATTCACCTAGCTCCCTCAAAAGGGATGTCATAGAAGCATTCTGTTGCAGCACCCACGGTTTTCCTGGCAGCTTTAACACCAGGCACTCCCTCACTCTGCTGGCTGACTCAGTAATGCCCCTGTTTGGGCTGCCTTCTATCTCTGTCTCGTTTATGTTTTTCATGTGCCTTCAAATCCCTGTTTTTGAGTCTGGTTTTTCTAGAAACCTATCTAAGAGGGTCAACCTCATCAACTTCAAAGGTCAACCTCAAAGTTGCTAAAAATCCACCTGATTACTTAAAAAACTTAAAACCCTGGAGAAAGAAGCATTTATCCTGCCTATCTTATATAGGATAAAATTACCTTAATAAATATTTGACAAGAAGTCTTTTTATACAAGTCTTTCAGCTGATATATGAAGGGGAAATGAATTAAATATCATTATTTGATATTTAATAATGAAATTTGATATTTAAGAATGTGAGTGAAGTGAAAGTAGTCATGCCCGACTCTGCGACCCCATGGACTATACAGTCTATTGGAATTCAGGCCAGAAGACTGGAGTGGGTAGCTTTTTCCCTTCTCCAGGGGTTCTTCCCAACCCAGGGATCAAACCCAGGTCTTCCACATTGAAGGCAGATTCTTAACCAGCTGAGCCACAAGGAAAAAGTTTTTATATTAAGTGGATATTTAATTAGATTAAATATCATTATTTGCAACCACTAAGGAACTACTGAATCTAGGCAATGATCATCAGTGACTTCTCTCAAAACAGAGACACAACTGGATATCCTGATGTACCTTCTATTGGGAGCACACACCACCACCTGTGAAATAGTCTCATCCCCCAAATTTAGTACTGAATCTGATCAAACCTCTAGATCTATTACCAGTTCATAGGAAATTCAAGGAATAAAGAACATATTAAACCCCACTTCAGAGAAGGAATCAGCTAAATCCAAACTGAGAACTCTATAGGCTAAACCAAGTTCTTCCACCAAAAAAGAAAAAGAAAAAGAAACTTAATTGCAAGAAAAAAAAGAATAGAGGAGACTCAGTACAGTTGAGATATATTCACCAACTAGAACAGTAACAGCTTTTTATTATCTATTATGTCAAGGGAAATAGAGGGAGGAGAGAAGAAATAAAGAGAGGAGAATAGAGGGAAAGAGATGAGATCTTTGCCCTATTTTTAAATAACTTGTCCTTTAGAGAAACGACTTTATTCAATGAGATTTACCTACTAATTAACTAGTTGTTACAGCAAAACAGTTTCTTCTCATCAGAGAGGGAAAAGAGATGAGAAGTGAAGTTGGAACAGGCTTTGACAATGAGAATGCAAACTTAAAGTGTGTTTGGTACACTATTTTTAAAGTATATTTAAATCCAACCTAGAAACCCTGGAGTTTATAACATCTTTAGGGAAAGGAGGCATTTCTAAGTCATTTACTATTAAAACTGTCTTGTCTTTGCCTTCTCCTCTGCTTTTTTTCTTATTTCCGTCTTCAAAGAAGAGACAATTTCTCCCTTTTCCTGTGAGCTAAACGTCCATTCATCTTTGAGGAAACAGCACCTGTGCCCCAGCAAATCTCATGGAGCTGAGATGCAGGGGCCTCTTCTGACATCAGAGAGAGCATGAATGTAAAAAGTTACTGTATGCTTATTTGTGGGGAGACTTTTCTGAGTTGCTGGATTGCTTTTGAAGGCAAGAAAGGAGACTATATTAGTTAGCATAAATGCTTGCTTCAGCAGTTCCCCCATTTATTCCACCTGAGCAGGTGCACAGTCCTTTAAATCATAACTGTCAAGAAAGGAAACCTTGCAATTTACATCATTAAAAAAAGAGAAAGATGAAATGGAGAGAAGGGATGAAGAAGAGGAAGAGAGAGTATGAGAAATAGACATATATACTGAAAGACAAGGAGTAGGGGAGAAAGTGGTGTCAGGGACAGAGAAAAGGAAAGGAATGAATACATGGTTTTACTTTTTTTTTTTTTTCTGAGCTTTATGTGAATAACAGATAGCTCAATGACTAAAGAAAGATGGTTTTAAAAGAATCTTACAGATAAGGTGGGAAATAAAGTCCTCCTAGAATGCACAAAAAAATAAAGGAAAGAACACATTCAAAATTATGAGTTATTCACACTCATCCCTTCTCACCTCTCAAGGGAGTTGAATATTATAGAGGACTTTATCTTTTTAGGACTCTACTTCTTTGTGTTTTTGACTGAGCACATACAGGGATACATGGGGAGGAGGGGATAAGTTGCTTTACTAATAAATGATTTAGGGGGATAGAAAGATCCCCCTGCACAGGAATGTGTGGAGAAAGCATGGAAGAGAAAGCAGGAAGAAAAAGTAGAAATACACACACATATTACACATACACATATATACATATGCAGAGAGAGAGAAAGAAACTAAACCTCAAGGCAGACCTAAGTAAGAGTATGGCAGGTGCTTTGGGTTTGCAGGAGTGAAGTGCAAAAGCCCAAAAGGAGGTACCATTACCTCCAGCTTAACCTCCAATTAGAAAAATGTGCCAAAAGTTTTTCTTGTCTCATGACGCACAGGCTAGAACATATTTTATTAGGGAGCTGTCCAGTGAGAAATCTGATCTCTTAGTGAGAAAGTAATTGCAATTCTCTGCTATGCTCACCCTTGAGGCCATTGAACAACGACTGGTTGGACTGTCACGAGTTGTAAGCTTATCTCATGAATTATCAACATCAAAATTATAAAATCCCAATTTAGCCAATGCGTCATCAGTGGGTTAGGCAGCTGCCATTAAGCATTCAGCTTCATTCTAGACTCACTTCCTGTAGTTTGATAGAGATGGCTTTCTGCTTGACTCATTGAACACGTGAGCAATTAGAATTCTGCTAACCATCTGATACTACTAGACATCTTCATTTTTTAAAAAAACCAATGTACAGAAAAGCAACTCTTTGTATCATTTGGTAGAAAGACATTACATCATTTAGCCCAGGTGTTATTTACATGACTGTCAGAAGAAGGCTGAGTGCTGAGGAATTGATGACTTTGAACTGTGGTGTTGGGAGAAGACTCTTGAGAGTTCCTGGGACTGCAAGATAAAAACAGTCAATCCTAAAGGAAATCAACCCTGAATATTCATTGGAAGGGCTGTGGCTGAAGCTAAATCTCCAATACTTTAGCTATCTGATGCAAAGAGCCGATGAATTGGAGAAGACCCTGATGATGGCAAAAGATTGAAGGCAAAAGGAGAACTGGGCGGCAGAGGAAGAGATGGTTAGACAGCATCACCAACTCAATAGACGTGAATCTGAGCAAACTCTGGAAGATAGAGAAGGATAGAGGAGACACATACTGCAGTCCATGGGGTCTCAAAGAACTGGACATGACTTAGCGGCTGAACAACAGCAGAACTAAGCTTTTCAGGGGCCCAACTGCTTGATTCAACATGCCAAAACTTTACCTGATGTCTGGCATGCCCACTAAAATGTCCTTAATATTCCCTGTTTTCATAATTTAAGTATGAAACTGAAAGGAATGATGGTATTTTAAAAGTCTTTATGACTGCTGCTGCTGCTAAGTCGCTTCAGTTGTGTCCAACTCTGTGCGACCCCATAGACGGCGGCCCACCAGGCTCCCCCATCCCTGGGATTCTCCAGGCAAGAACACTGGAGTGGGTTGCCATTTCCTTCTCCAATGCATGAAAGTGAAAAGTGAAAGTGAAGTCGCTCAGTTGTGTCCAGCTAGTAGCGACCCCATGGACTGCAGCCCACCAGGCTCCTCCGTCCATGGGATTTTCCAGGCAAGAGTACTGGAGTGGGGTGCCATTGCCTTCTCCGTCAGGGATTAGACCAAGGCTAAATATTTAATTTTTTCTCTCCCAACCTCTCATCTTTCCCCTTCACCTCTTCCCCTGGATGTGCATCTATTGGAAATGAGAAAAGGGCCGATGGGTCTTTCTGAAGTTCTGGAGCAGGCTCTAACTAAAAACTAGCCCTCATCATCTATTTTCCCATCTTTTCTTGCCCTGACTTCCCTGTCTTTCGAGTTCCATTCCTTTGTCTCATCCCGTTGAAATCCAG
The DNA here is from genome assembly GCA_006410675.1 of Oreotragus oreotragus. NCBI lineage: Eukaryota > Metazoa > Chordata > Mammalia > Artiodactyla > Bovidae > Oreotragus > Oreotragus oreotragus. The sequence continues at coordinate 145,885 of SJYX01022075.1, read as the reverse complement.
TTGTTTGGTTGCTAAGTCATGTCCGACTCTTTGCAAACCCATGGACTGCAGCATGCCAGGCTTCCNTTTTTTTTTTTTTTTCTGAGCTTTATGTGAATAACAGATAACTCAATGACTAAAGAAAGATGGTTTTAAAAGAATCTTACAGATAAGGTGGGAAATAAAGTCCTCCTAGAATGCACAAAAAAATAAAGGAAAGAACACATTCAAAATTATGAGTTATTCACACTCATCCCTTCTCACCTCTCAAGGGAGTTGAATATTATAGAGGACTTTATCTTTTTAGGACTCTACTTCTTTGTGTTTTTGACTGAGCACATACAGGGATACATGGGGAGGAGGGGATAAGTTGCTTTACTAATAAATGATTTAGGGGGATAGAAAGATCCCCCTGCACAGGAATGTGTGGAGAAAGCATGGAAGAGAAAGCAGGAAGAAAAAGTAGAAATACACACACATATTACACATACACATATATACATATGCAGAGAAAGAGAAAGAAACTAAACCTCAAGGCAGACCTAAGTAAGAGTATGGCAGGTGCTTTGGGTTTGCAGGAGTGAAGTGCAAAAGCCCAAAAGGAGGTACCATTACCTCCAGCTTAACCTCCAATTAGAAAAATGTGCCAAAAGTTTTTCTTGTCTCATGACGCACAGGCTAGAACATATTTTATTAGGGAGCTGTCCAGTGAGAAATCTGATCTCTTAGTGAGAAAGTAATTGCAATTCTCTGCTATGCTCACCCTTGAGGCCATTGAACAACGACTGGTTGGACTGTCACGAGTTGTAAGCTTATCTCATGAATTATCAACATCAAAATTATAAAATCCCAATTTAGCCAATGCGTCATCAGTGGGTTAGGCAGCTGCCATTAAGCATTCAGCTTCATTCTAGACTCACTTCCTGTAGTTTGATAGAGATGGCTTTCTGCTTGACTCATTGAACACGTGAGCAATTAGAACTCTGCTAACCATCTGATACTACTAGACATCTTCATTTTTTAAAAAAACCAATGTACAGAAAAGCAACTCTTTGTATCATTTGGTAGAAAGACATTACATCATTTAGCCCAGGTGTTATTTACATGACTGTCAGAAGAAGGCTGAGTGCTGAGGAATTGATGACTTTGAACTGTGGTGTTGGGAGAAGACTCTTGAGAGTTCCTGGGACTGCAAGATAAAAACAGTCAATCCTAAAGGAAATCAACCCTGAATATTCATTGGAAGGGCTGTGGCTGAAGCTAAATCTCCAATACTTTAGCTATCTGATGCAAAGAGCCGATGAATTGGAGAAGACCCTGATGATGGCAAAAGATTGAAGGCAAAAGGAGAACTGGGCGGCAGAGGAAGAGATGGTTAGACAGCATCACCAACTCAATAGACGTGAATCTGAGCAAACTCTGGAAGATAGAGAAGGATAGAGGAGACACATACTGCAGTCCATGGGGTCTCAAAGAACTGGACATGACTTAGCGGCTGAACAACAGCAGAACTAAGCTTTTCAGGGGCCCAACTGCTTGATTCAACATGCCAAAACTTTACCTGATGTCTGGCATGCCCACTAAAATGTCCTTAATATTCCCTGTTTTCATAATTTAAGTATGAAACTGAAAGGAATGATGGTATTTTAAAAGTCTTTATGACTGCTGCTGCTGCTAAGTCGCTTCAGTTGTGTCCAACTCTGTGCGACCCCATAGACGGCGGCCCACCAGGCTCCCCCATCCCTGGGATTCTCCAGGCAAGAACACTGGAGTGGGTTGCCATTTCCTTCTCCAATGCATGAAAGTGAAAAGTGAAAGTGAAGTCGCTCAGTTGTGTCCAGCTAGTAGCGACCCCATGGACTGCAGCCTACCAGGCTCCTCCGTCCATGGGATTTTCCAGGCAAGAGTACTGGAGTGGGGTGCCATTGCCTTCTCTGCTTTATGACTGACTGATGCCTATATCAAATAATCTGCTTGGAGTATAATCACAAATGTTTCTCCCACCATTAAGAAGGAATCAAAGAAAGCAAGTATAGCAAACATAACAAATCACTACCAAAGTAAAAAATACAATCCAATAGAAAATTCTCTCCAGAGGGCAAGGAGTTCAACACTATGTAGGTATGTATGTATTTATTCTACTTGCGTATGATCTACTTCCAAAAACTAGGCGTTTATAAGAATCATATCTACAAAAATATTCTGTAGAAAAGGAGACAAATTAACATATTAAATATATAAGCTATTGCTAAACAACTGTTAAGCATTAAATATAGTACTAGCAGAAACAGCAAAAAGAGAATAAGATGCCTTACAAATGACTCATTTCCTAGTACCAAAAGAGCACCAAATAAGTATATGGATATTAAATCTTTATGGAAATAAGTTCTTCAGGAGAGGAGAACATTTTCCTTGTACACTATAAAATTCTAAAAGATATTTACCATGGACATCCTCAACCAAAGGCCAGAAGATAACACAACATCTTCAATATTCTTCTTATTGGATGTCTGGGAGACTTTTTTCTTCAAGAATAGTCACTACTACTTGGGCATAAAGAAAATTACTCAAATATTTACAACCTCCGAACTTCGATTCAGGGAATTATGTCAAGCATCCTTTTTGAAACAACATGAAATGCTCACAGGTTTCTAATGAGTGTTGATTTCTGCCCCACCACCAAATTTCTCCTATCTCTTCATAGAAATTTCAGTAAGTAGTGACAAATCTCACGAATTTGGGGCTGTGGGGGACAGTGTGGTAAGAGAAACAGAAGCAGCACCAGGAATCTAGCTGGTGTAGCAAATACTATAATTCATCCTTATAAAGTAAAAAAATGAGCTAAACTTACTTAAAGGAGCTTCCTAAAATCCTAGAAAATCAGTATTTGCCAAACAGTCAAATCAAAGTATTAGAACTGATTTTCTGGAGGGTTGGGTGGGAGAATATTGTTCATTATCTGTTGTCATGGAGGTTCATTTGAAAGAGCACAAACACTTTTCATCTTTATCACTTCTCAATTCAGACACTGTTTAATTGGGTTAACAGACACATTTAGGGTTTTGATAGTCTTTTAATTCACCTGCACAAACAGGGACAGTTGGAATTCAATTTTGGAAAGGATGATACGGCCATTTTAAAAAAGCTTTCCTTTTATTCTCCCTGAACACATTTTGGCATCTTATTAACATTTTCCAAATTGAATGAATCTGTCTGTTTGTGTTAGCAGATAACTTAAGAACAGGGGAGAAGCCAGCAGTTATTAGCAATTTATTGTCTTTGCTGATAAATTGGAACCTGGGCTGCCCAGAACATTAAGTTATAAGGGCAACAGAGACATCTCAAGAGTCAGTGATGCAGACTGAATGATGTCACGGTGCACTCTGCTTCCTCCCAGGCATTCAGCTAGTTGTGGACTTTCCTTTCACTCCTTTAACTCTGAGGAAGTTCACAGTCACATGCATTTTTCCCAGATAACTCTGCCAATCCACCACATCTTAAAATGGTTGCAGTCTTAAGTTATCCAAACTAAGGATGGAAAAATAGCTACAAAAACAAAGCAAAGAAACAAGAGAGCAACCACTCTCTTATGTCCATAAAATTAATTTGTGTGTACCAGAGAAGAACCTGTCGCAAACATACAGGAATATCCTGGACATTGCTTTATTAGTAAGAGCCTTACCATGACTCCTCTCTCTCCAGCTTCATCTTTACCTGCCCTAGTTCCCACTGGTCACTGTGCTCCAAGCATACTGGCCTTCTTCTGCTCCTACAATATTCCACCCACACCTTCTACCCATGGCCTTTGCACTCACTATTCCCATGCATGGAAGGGTACCCCTGCAGCTCTCCACTTGGGGGCTCTTCCTCAAATGGGTCACCGATCCCTCCTCGCAGGTAGGCAGGTTTGGTTCCTTTGGAGGCGCATGAGGAACGGATCTGCTCCAGGCCTCTCTCTTTGGTAAAAATTACTTTTTTTTTCTTTTTGTCTTCACGTGGTTTTCCCTCTGTGTGTCTGTCTGAAAAGTTCCCCTTTTTATAAGAACACTAGTCATAGTAGGTTAGCGCCTAACCTCATGACCTTAAGTTAATTACCTCTGTAAAGACCCTATTTCCAAATAAACCCATATTCTGAGGTCCCAAGAATTAGGACTTCAACATAAGATTTTTTTGAGGGAACACAGTTCATCCCATAATATCAGAGCTTAAGTATCTTAAGGTCAAGAATGCATCCTACTTATTGTTATATTATCCATGCTTAGCATAATCCAGGACTTAAAGTTTATTGAATTAATTAACAAGGCTATTTCCCTAGGGACAACACCTGTTAATTTAAGAATTGTTCTTTTGATCTCAACTGTGTGTGTCTTTTTTAATGCTGAGAGAAATTATACTCCTGATAAAAGTTCAAAATTTTCTGAATGTGAAATATACATAAAATCTTGCTATAAGAGACAGTGATTATTCTTGCAAAGCTGAGACAGGTTAGTTATAAAGACCTAGAAAAAAACTTGAAATTCACAGAAGTTTAATAAGGATCTTAATTAAAATACCTGATATCCTCAAAGAATCTCATATATTATTACATCATGTCCTCAAATATTTCATTCATTCATTAAATAATTATCAAGTGCCTATTATTTCCTGGGTATGTCATCAAACACTGTGGGTATACTCCTAAACAAAACTTTATTCCTAGCCTCAAGGAGATTAAGTCACAGAAGAAGGCAAACCAGGCAAAAAACCACCATGTGCATAGACAACATCAGGCCTGGCCATCAGTATCCTATAAAGTATCCTGCTCAGTATTCTGAAATGAAATATTTCGATATGCCTACCATATCAGTGGGCAAGAAATGTCACAGAAATCCGTGATTCAATTCAGTTCAGTTGCTCAGTCGTGTCCGACTCTTTGCGACCCCGTGAAACACCATGCACCAGGCCTCCCTGTCCATCACCAACTTCCGGAGTTAACTCAAAATCATGTCCATTGAGTCAGTGATGCCATCCAACCATCTCATCCTCTGTCATCCCCTTTTCCTCCTGCCCTCAATCTTTCCGAGCATCAGGATCTTTTCAAATGAGTCAGCTGTTTGCATCATGTGGCCAAAGCATTAGAGTTTCAGCTTCAACATCAGTCCTTCCAATGAACATCCAGGACTGATCTACTTTAGGATGGACTGGTTGGATGTCCTTGCCATCCAAAGGACTCTCAAGAGTCTTCTCCAACACCACAATTCAAAACCATCAATTTTTCAGTGCTCAGCTTTCTTTATAGTTGAACTCTCACATCCATACATGACTACTGGAAAAACCATAGCCTTGACTAGACGGACCTTTGTTGACTAAGTAATCTCTCTGCTTTTTAATATGTTGTCTAGGTTGGTCATACTT
>SJYX01022075.1:103640-140056 GCA_006410675.1 Oreotragus oreotragus | reverse complement strand
TAAGGGAGGGAATTCAAGAAAGAGAAGAATACATCTGTAAAAATGCACGGTGCTGGTCCCAAATAACTGAGATGAATCTGAAAGGAACGACTTCAATAATCCCAGGCGTTTGCATCCTCCCATACAGAGAAGAATGCTAAGCTCCTTACCTTGTTATCTGGTTTTCCTTACTCAACAGTAATCTTTGATGTTCAGACCGCTTGTCCGTTTTGTTGTAAATTTGCATCTAGCCTTCCTCCCTCTCCCCACATCTCTCAGGGCTACCTGAGATGCTTTCTCTGGACTTGAAGTCCTAAATTGTTCCCATTAAATAAAACACTCTTTCCTTTCAGGCTGTGACTAATTTTTAAGTTAACAGTTTCCTATAAAGAGAGATTTAAGACCCTTACATAATATGCTCTCTTGATGATACTCACAGAGTATCTGTATCATCCATCCTTTCTACAAATAAGTAAACCATCTAGAGATGACATAGTGGTTCCCTAAACACAACTTGTATATGATGTTACGGGAGTAAGACTCGGCTCTCAACTCTGTGACTTCAATTCCCTCCACACTGCATGACTGGGCCACTTAAAGTTGAGAAAAAAGCCTTCCCCAGCAACCAACAGCAGTGCCCACCTTGCTACTCACTGAGAGCTATGCCAGCAGTTCCATGTGAAAAAAAGTCTCTCTTTTCTAGAACAGAAACTCCTCTCAGAAGCAATGGAACGCTACGCTACAACAGCTTTTCTGTAAGTCTTTATCCAGCAACTCCTATAGAACACCACTCACAAGTTGGATGTAAGCTTTCTTTAAAAGCTGTCATGGAAGTCTAAAAGTCAATGAACATTTTCACAGGACTTTTTCACAAGACTTCATGCATTGTACAGTTTCACAGAATCCCCTCAAAACCAAACCTTATGCAAAACTTATAAACTATAACATGACAGTTTAAGAGATAGTCTGCTGTGAGAAAAGGGTAATTTCAGAATTACTTTTATTTATTCTGAGTTTACCTTTTAATTGGAGAGAATGAAGAGCCCTTAGCTCCTCCTTCTTCTCCAGTCACCTTCTCTTATATACCAGAAATGCCTCCATAACTCCTTCTCTTTGAAACTCTCATTAAAAAAAAATAAGAAAAAAAAAAAAAAAACAGAAAACTACTATCTACAGTTCACAGATATGAAGGACATCAAAAGATGTAAAGTTAAAGGCATGGTTTTCAAATCCACAAATATTTGAAAGAGTACCCAGTATGCTGACTGGGCTAGCTGATCCTCTGGGGTTGTCAAAAGGAAAAAAGAAAAAAACAAACAAAAAAAAACCTGGAGCCCGCCCTCAGGTTCTGTCATGTAGACAGGAGATGAATGTGCACAGATAAGCATAGTGCATGACAGAGACGTGCAAAACCCAGCTTTTTACACTTAGACTAAAGAAATTTCACGTCTTTTCAATAACTCTTCAGTTAGGCAGTTGAGAAATCTGCTTATCATCAAATGATAAAAGCAACAAAACTTATGTTTGTTTCAATTAATACAAGGAATTGTGGTGCTGGAGAAGGCTCTTGAGAGTCCCTTGAAAAGCAAGGAGATCAAACCAGTCTAATGAAAACCAACCCTGATTATTCACTGATGATGAAACTGAAGATCCAATACTGTGGCCACGTGATGTGAAGAGTCCACTCATTGGAAAAGACCCTGATGCTAGAAAGATTGAGGGCAAGAGAAGGGGGCGAAAGAGGATGAGATGGTTGGATGGCATCAAGACTCAAAGGACATGGGTTTGAGCAAACTCCGGGAGACAGTGAAGGACAGGGAAGCCTGGTGTGCTGCAGTCCATGGGGTCACAAAGAATCAAACACGACTTAGCAATTGAACAACAACAAATACAAGGAATTTTACTCACTAACATAAACTTCAAATAAGGGAGTTGTCCACCAACATTGTGAGGCATAACCATAATCACTAGTTCCTCCTGACAATTATTCATTCAAACACCCATAGCTAAGGTAGCATGCATTGATAGGCTGTGAACACCACTGTGTGTAATCCTGAAATCAGAGGCAATGAAGGGGACCCATTGAAAACTTAAAACAATAGAAGCCTTTTATCTTCTGGCAACAAAAGGATGGAATTTGGGAAGAGGTAAGTGGGGATAAGGAGGGAAATGAAAAGTTACTAGTAGAACTGATGGTTGCCTGACACAAAGTTGCATTGATGTAACCATACTGTGGAAAATACCTGGTTTAAAAAATAAATGTAACTAGTGATCCCTCTGTATCTGAAATAGAATGTATTATAGGTATGAACCAGAAATCAGGACTAGGAGATCTGATAAAAAGGTTCAGAACTATTTTGGCCAATGAAACTTTTTCAATTATTGAACCAATACTATATCAAAAGTAGATAGTCTACTAGGCACTGGGTGTATTGTTGGGGGTGTTGCAGTTAAATATTACTGCATTACAAACTACCCCGAAGTCAGCAGCTTAAAAGAACATTTTGTTCCATTTTACCAGCAAGGTTGACTGAGCTCAGTGAGCCTCCTTGTGTGGGGTCTTTCATGTAGTTGCAGTCAGAGAGCAGCTGAGGCTGGACATTGAAGGTGGGGGCTCATCTGAGGTGGTGAACTGAGTGCATCCACTGTCTCTCCGTGTGGTCTGGGCTTCCTCACACCATGGCGTTCCAAAGGATTTGGACTTATATCGCAGCTCCCCTCTTTTAATGAGAGAAGAAGCCAAGTAAGTATTTATGGCCATTTGAAAATCTACCACAGGAAGCATCTCTGAGGAAGACATTTTATACTGCAATCTTAACCATGAGAAGTACCAAGAATGAAAATAACAGTAAAGAGCAGGTTAAGCAGAAAGTCTATTCATGTTTCCAAGCTTATTTCCGGTCTGTACATGGCACAGATACTGTGCATCACACACATTTAATGTGCCCATTACCCCAGTGAGGGACGCCTAGATCACCTATCATTTTCTAGAGTGATATCTAATCAAAAATAGCACTACTGGGTCATAGAGGATACATGTACATAACTTGGTTCATTTCTGCCAGATGGCATTCCTGAATAACTCCTACTGATTTGCACAACCACTAGCAGTGTACAAGAATTCCTACAGCTCCACCTTCCAACAGATGTTTAACACTGTCTAACTTTCTAGTTATGTATTGCCAGTGTGATACAAGTAAACCAGTACTTCACTGTATTTTCATTTGCATTTACCTAAACACTAGTAAGTTTGAACATCTCCTTGTAAGCATTTCAGACATGTGTCCTTCACCTTCTATGAGCTACATATTTACAACATTGCCCATTTTTCCATAGAGGTTGCTGTATTTTCTTATTGATTTGTAAAACTGTTTAATTATTCATTTCTCATCAGTTTTATACATTGCAAATGAATAAATAGCAGGTTAAACAGAAAGCCTATTCATGTTTCCAAACTGATTCTCCAAATCTGTCCTTTGTTAACATTGTCCATATTTTCCTCCTTAGAACAGAAATCTTTAATTTTTTACTATAATAAATCTTAGGGCTTTTTGGTTTATAAATTATCTTCTGGCGGTTTAAGAAGTCCTTATCCCATCCCTAGGTTATAATCTATATTATCCTCACAGTTTTATCTTTATATGCAATTAGAGAAATATGGAGTTCAAACATATGGTATTAGTGGAGATCATTTTATTTTTCTCTGTATAGTAAGCCAGGTTTCCTCACATGATTTATTAAATAATCCATCCTTTTCCTATTGATTTTTGTCCATCATTCTCGTTTATTATTTTATACTGTCCTGTCTATAGTTACTTTTCCTTGTACATTCTGCATCTCAACTTTGCTTTCTGATTTCTTTGATCAAAGTTGCCGTATCCATTCACTCACTAATTCTTTCAAAGAAAGAGCTCATAATCACAAGAACATGAATCAAGGGCTTGATTGCTAACAATACAGTCCTGTAGCCAGAGTCCATGAGTTCCCCAGCATATTTGTGATTTCCTGTGTTGGAAATTTATTTTCAATGTTCCCTTACTTTCACTGTTCAGAACAAGTCATACTGAGCCCCTAAATAAAGGCCATTTGTAAACATTAAATTTCCATCTCTCTTCTTGGCTGGTCATAGTAGAACACTGTAAAGAGCTTGTCTCCTGAAATCTGCACATTTTTGAGTTACCACTTAACCATATTTACACAATGTAAATAAACAGTTGACTACTCTGTTCTTCTTCTGTCCTTTGATTACAACAATTTAATGTCACTCAAAGATGAGGGTGATTATTCTTGGTTCAGTGTTTACACCCTGCTTTGGGCCACATTAAACAGCTAGTTACTTCTCTAAGGAAAAAAAAATGTTGCCCTGTTTTCCATCTTATGTGATGCTTTGAATTTTGAATAGAACACACTGATTTCACAGTGTTTTGGACAAAGTGTACAGTTTTCTGACAACTGTTTATCAAGCACATTTATCATGCCTACCCAAGGGGGAATTTCAGATCAAGATTGAGCTAATATACGTTAAGTTCCTCCTCCAAGCCACTGCTTTCCAAAGCACTTTCACAATCAAGAATCAGTATATTGACAGGATTGTTTGATGATCAACTTAGTGAAGGTAATTAGATTTGAAATCAGTCCAAGTAGGTGAGTCTCATTTATATGTGTTGGTCCCACTGCCTTTAAATACACATTATAACAGGTAAAATAGGACAAATCTGAGTAAGATCAGTACATTGTAGCAAAGTCAATATTTGGTTGTATTGTACAAATTACTACCAATGGGGAAAACTGGGTATACAAAGTCTCTCTGTATTATCTTTTATTTTACAATTGCATATGGATCATCTAGGTAAAAGTTTTAACTTAATAAGCCCATATTACCTACATGGTTGTTATTAATATAACATTCATCATGTAATGCTTGCTAATATACAGAGATTCGACAGTCCTTCACTTTATGAGCCAGAGTCTATGAAGCTCTGAATGTTTCCATGTTTAGAAAGGGCTATCCTCCCTCCAGATACCTAGTACTGTTCGAAGCCCCATTCCTTAATTGGCAGCCTCCTGGTGACAAATATATTCCTGGGCATAAACTTAGACAGTATAAGCATTGTTTCAAGATTTAGTGTCCTAGGGTATCAACTTTGCTTTTACCATTGTTTCTGTTGCCACTTTAAATTCTACAAATGGCACTGCGTCCTTCAGTTTTTTTCTAAGCTCTGAAGTCACCCTTTGTGTCTGTATCTCCAGTTTTGTCAACCTCTTTTAAAATCTTTTATTTAATTACTTAAGTAAATTATTTATTTAGTTTACTTCTTTAATCACCTTACTTCATTGCCTATGAGATGATTCCTAGTTTCTCCCTCTGATTTCATTCATTTTCATGTTTAATAGCATGAGGCTTCTTCAAAATTATGTTGTCATCTACCTTTTTGCAAATGCCTAGCATATATTTATTTGCCCTCTTTTAATTAAAGTTGCTCAAAAGAAGGTCGATAATTAACACCTGCCTCCCCAAAATGGCATTGGTTGACAGTATAGTTTTCTTCTCTTAATTCTGGACAACCATGCAGTCCCTTTGGTCTTTAAGTTGGAGGGCTAGAGAGGGTTTGTTTGCTTGATCAATTCAGTACACAAAGCAGAATGGACAGAGAGCTAAGGCTCTGGACAGTCAAGGTTACTTATTTTTCCCTCTGTTTTTGTTGAACCATTGTCCAGGATCAGCTCCTGCAAATTTGGAGTGGAGTACCCTGTCATCAGCAAAGCGGCAAAGAGGGGACTGCAGTCTGTCTCAAGATGTCTTCCCCAGTTTGGATTACCTGATCATATTCCTGAGAATTCATTATAGAATAACCCTACAGGCTATGAGTAAAATGTTTTGCAAAGTCGTATGTGCCTTCTAAGTATGATAACCTTTGATGATAACCTTTGCCAGCATCTGTGAAAATGAGTAGATTTAGCACTTTATCTCCGATCAAGGACTAGCAAAGTGAAGACAAGATGCATAGAGAAATAAACAAGATCTGCTTGACCAAGCCAGTTCTTTGCCACATGCTGTTTCCTCTTCCTAAATGCTTGTCCTAGTTTTTCTTTTTGCTAACCCCCATTGGGCCTTTGGTGATCAGCTTAACTGCCTTTGTCTCAGAAAGGCAGTCACCAGTCAGTCCTTGAAATATAAGTTTCTCTTCAGTATACTCTATCAGAAGCCTCTTCTTCTTGGAATGTATCACAGTTTGTAACTATATATTTATTTGGGTTTTTTCTAACATCAGTGTGTCCTAATAGCCTGCAAGTTTTATGAAAGTACAGATCTGCCTAATGCCTGTCACAGTGCTAAGTACTCAGTAAATATTTATGGAATTAATTAACAGACAAGCTAAGGAATGAGATTGTGTTGTGTTTGATTTCTTCTGCAATTGTCTGTTCTGAGCCCCAAGGAAAACAGATTGTAAGTGCTGTGCAGATGTTGATTATTATTATTACTACTTTATCTGAACTTTTGGAACAAAACCTCCTTTAAAGTTAGGAGCTATCTATATTTGATAATGTGTTTTGATCCAAATATATAAACTTTGTAGATGAAAAGTTGTATAGTGAATTACAATCAACATGGAAGTTATACTAATAAATTTGGATGCAGATTGGTTGAATGTGATTGGGCAACATAAATAACTCAGCTTCAGTTTGTACAACTGCATGGAATATGGACTGCCTGAATCTTTGTTATAAAGTGAAATAAATACTAAATGCCTATCACTAGAATAACAAAGTGGTTTCATGTGTCCAATTCAGACCAGCTGATAGTGGTTTCCTGGAGTGTACACTGAAAAGGATCGCAAGGTCTTCTTTAAGTTCAGTGAAAAAAGTGCTGTGAATAGTAATGTCTGCCAAGGACAAATTAAAGAAACTGGTACGAACTGTGCCCAGTATTTACCAATTGTGAACTTGCAAATGACAGACAATGATTATTAGCTTCCTTCCTTCTTTGCTAAATAAATTCTAAATAAACTTTAAATAAAGATTACCATAAAATACCTCAAACCCTAAAGTTAAAAAATAATGGCTAATGACGGCTTGTTACATTTGGCCAGAAAGAACAGATAACTTCTAGAACATGGGTAGAAGTACTTAGATTCCAATAATGTGAATTCATAAAAGTCCAGATACAACTGAAGACAAAGTCCTTGTATCCTAACAACCAGCCTCTCTCCTGCTGTGGGATGGCATGACTATGTAACACTCATTAGCAGCCCCACTGTAAGCAGAAGGGCTTCCCAGGTGGCACAGTGGTAAAGAATCTACCTGCCAATGCAGAAGACACAGGAGATGTGCGTTCAATCTGTGGGTCAGGAAGATCTCCTGGATCAATCTGTGGGTCAGGAAGATCTCCTGGAGTAGGGCATGGCAACCCACTCCAGTATTCTTGCCTGGAGTATCCCATGGACATAGGAGCCTGGTGGGCTACAGTCTATGGGGCTGCAAAGAGTCTGACAAAACTGAGCATGCATATATGGTTGTAAGCACCATGAATCTGGACAAGGGTCTTGCAGCAAGTAGCAGAACTCTAGGCTTTAAAGCATTTAATGCTCTGGAGATAACTTTTGTTTCCACAAGTAGGTTAGTATGTAGGACATTTGGACTTGGCACAGTCCAAATGTTGGGCTTCCCTGTGTTGAAAGCATAGCCTAATATGAATGCTGCTTGAGAGAATGAAAGTAGAGCATTTGGAGTCACAAAAAACACAAAATCATTGATACAATGTTCAAAGGTATTCTGGCGCATCCCCAAGGACACAGCATATTACTCTGATTTTTACAATTAATGCAGTGTCTCCAGCTATTCTAAATAAACTGTGTGAAAGAGGAAACATTTGGTTCTATTTCTTGAATCTTTTTGAGCATTTCCCACAGTTAATTACTAAAAAAAAAAAAATTGTATCATGACTGACTGAATCAGAACAATTGTTCTGATCATTTGATTGTTTTGTTCTCCCAGTGACAGCAGCATACACACAACAGAAGACTCCAGGCAGATTCTGTCACCCTATCCCTGCCATGCTCTGGGAAGCTGTTTGGGCAATTGTACCCTGGATCTTGGCAGTAAGAATTTGACTACCACAACTTAATGCTATTTGTAACACTTTGTTATAATGCCTACGATAAGGAGTGATTTGAGAGAGATTCACCTTCAAAATAAGTTCCTTGTCCCCATTTGACTAATCTATGGGGAAGAAAGTCAAACAGGGCCCACCACCTTCACACCAAATTTAGAAGTAACTGAGTTAGAATCTTTTGTAAATTTCCCAGTTTTAATCCTATGGTCATTCCTTTCTACCTTCTTGCTACACCAAGTTTAGAAGAGCAGGACTGTCCTGGCTTACAAAGGAGCTACTTTCATTTCTAGTCTCAGGTCTGCTACTGTCTAGACGGTGTCCGGCAAGTCACTTCATCTCTCTGGTTAATGAAAAGGTTAGGACAAGGTGATTTCTAGTGTCCTTTCTAAATGGGACATTCTCTGTCCTATAAAGATTGATCCAGGTCTCCTGTTTCCTCCTTGACCTTTTAAGAGAGCCTCATACCTTTCAGGGTATAGTAGTCACATAAGTTTTCTACAGTCTGCAGACAACCTTGACTGGGTCCCTCAGAAGAAACAACCCTGAAATTTGCTCCTCTGACTCAGTTCCCTAGAACCAAGTCAGCTTTACCCAGAGCCAGAAGAGACAACGCCAGCAATCCACCAAATGTACTCCATGTCACTTGATCTGCAGTACCATTTCCAACGTCCTCTGGCTTTGAAACCTGTGTAGAGTAGCAATGTAATGCTCAAAATTCTCCAAGCCAGGCTTCAACAATACGTGAACCATGAATTTCCCGATGTTCAAGCTGGTTTTAGAAAAGGTAAAGGAACCAGAGATCAAATTGCCAACATCTGCTGGATCATGGAAAAAGAAAGAGAGTTCCAGTAAAACATTTATTTCTGCTTTATTGACTATGCCAAAGCCTTTGACTGTGTGGATCACAATAAACTGTGGAAAATTCTGAAAGAGATGGGAATACCAGACCATCTGACTTGCCTTTTGAGAAATCTGTATGCAGATCACGAAGCACCAGTTATAACTGGATATGGAACAACAGACTGGTTCCAAATAGGAAAAGGAGTACGTCAAGGCTGTATATAGTCATCCGCTTATTTAACTTCTATGCAGAGTACATCATGAGAAACGCTGGGCTGGAAGAAGCACAAGCTGGAATCAAGATTGCTGGGAGAAATATCAATAACCTCAGATATGCAGATGACACCACCCTTATGGCAGAAAGTGAAGAGGAACTAAAAAGCCTCTTGATGAAAGTGAAAGAGGAGAGCGAAAAAGTTGGCTTAAAGCTCAACATTCAGAAAACAAAGATCATGGCATATGGTCCCATCAATTCATGGCAAATAGATGGGGAAACAGTGGAAACAGTGTCAGACTTTATTTTTGGGGGCTCCAAAATAACTGCAGATGGTGATTGCAGCCATGAAATTAAAAGACACTTACTGCTTGGAAGGAACTTGACAGCATATTAAAAAGCAGAGACATTACTTTGCCAACAAAGGTCTATCTAGTCAAGGCTACAGTTTTTCCAGTATTCATGTATGGATGTGAGAGTTGGACAATGAAGAAAGCTGAGTGCAGAAGAATTAATGCTTTTGAACTGTGGTGTTGAAGACTCTTGAGAGTCCCTTGGGCTGCAAGGAGATCCAACCAGTCCATCCTAAAGGACATCAGTCCTGGGTGTTCATTGGAAGGACTGATGTTGAAGCTGAAACTCCAATACTTTGGCCACCTGATGCAAAGACGTGACTCATTTGAAAAGACCCTGATGCTGGGAGGGATTGGGGGCAGGAGGAGAAGGGGACGACAGAGGATGAGATGGTTGGATGGCATTATTGACTCAACGGACATGAGTTTGAGTAAACTCTGGGAGTTGGTGATGGACAGGGAAGCCTAGTGTGCTACAGTCCATGGGGTTGCAGAGTCAGACATGACTGAGTGACTGAACCGAACTGAACTGAATTGATAGAGTGGACAGCCTTAGTGTGAGAAGTGCCCTTGAATTTCTACAATACATAGAGATGTTGTTAAGTTAAGGGGAGCAGTGTCATTTGGGAGGCCCTTCCTAAGTGTCTTGTTTGATACTGTTGGAGAAACGCTTGAGGAACTATAGCTGGTATTCTATCTGGCATCAAAGAATCCTTCAAGGCAGCAACTTAAATTCCAAACGGTTTGTGATCTTAATCGATTCGTTTTTTCATATACCTATAAATCAAGTCTTTCTCAAGAGGAACCAGCAGCAATGAGGGATCTTTGTATGAAGCTTCAGGTCACTGTGGTCAGGACCACAGGATGCTTTTGTCAAGCCTACTTCCAGATAACCTTGCATCATATGAATTACAGAAAAAGGTTTGTAGACTTAAAACTCTTAACAGACACCACAGCAATTTTCTATTTTCTTTTGAAAAAATATTGAGAGTACCTCAAGTCCAAGATGGGGACAGAATTTAATTGTCACTGGTACTTTGGGGAGGATTTTTTATTTCAACTATGGTCCAGTTTTGTGGGCTGTTTAAAATTTGACACCATTTTCATCTCCAGAAAATTGATGAATGCAGAAATGTTTTAACACCCTATGCACAAATGCCCCATACGTACATAAGCATTGAATCTCAGCACCTGTTTGCATTCTTAAGAAAGCCAGTACAGCCCCAAGGAGAAGGAGGGAAGTTGCTGTCAGCAATCGAACTCCCAAGGGCCTAGCTTCCTGGAATAATGGAGACTCTGATCAGAGCAGCAGCATTTTTATAAGACACATTCCACAGATGTGGCTTTAATGCAGAGCAGATTCCAATGTAATGTGTACTTTGCAGTGTCCTCACCAGCCCAAGCCTATAGTGGCAGAATCAGTTCCATTGACATCCTACATG
This sequence comes from Oreotragus oreotragus, assembly GCA_006410675.1. Taxonomy (NCBI): domain Eukaryota; kingdom Metazoa; phylum Chordata; class Mammalia; order Artiodactyla; family Bovidae; genus Oreotragus; species Oreotragus oreotragus. The sequence continues at coordinate 129,115 of SJYX01022075.1, read as the reverse complement.
GGTAATAATCACACTTCCAACCTCTGCTGTTGATTATTTTGGCTTATTCTTTTCTCTGTTTTCTTTTTCAGAATCTCTGTAGAGACAACTAGCTAGTGACAAAGGAAAAAAGAATTATAATCAGGAAATTTTGGAAAGACTCTCTGGTGACATGGTTTCGAACACTGATTATTTCATTGATTTCATGACCTCTACTCTGTTCATACTCAACTACTTCAGTCATGTCTGCCTCTTCGCAACCCTATGTACTGTAACCTGCCAGGCTCCTATGACCATGGGATTCTCCAGGCAAGAATACTAGAGGGGGTTGCCATGCCCTTCTCCAGAGGAATCCGCCCAACCCAGGGATTGAACCTGTGTCTCCTGAGTCTCCTGCATTGCTGGCAGTTTCTTGATTCACTGGGTGATTTGGGAAGCCTGAGCTCTATTCTACTTAACTTTTTTCTGTGCTCTTGATACTTATTTTTATCTGTCTATTGGGTATTGACTGGATGTCCCATTGTCACATCAAAATCAAAATTCCCCCTCTTAAACTGACTCTACTCCCCATGCTTATCATCTTGGAGTATGGCTCCATGGCTAGGGAGCTCAGTTGATTCCTCCTTTCTTTTGTAGTCACTTTCAACGAATTACCACATCTGTTGAGTCTATCTCCAAAGTGTCTCATCAGGCTGTTCCACCACCCATTCCTTCGGCTGTTTAGTTAATCCAGATCATCTTAGTTCTTACAGCTGACATAATCTTCATGCTTCTTAGCTCACCTCTATTCCAGGATGACCTTTTTGAAATGCAGATCCAATCATGGGCTCTGTTGTTAGAAAACTGTCACTGGCTGTCCATTGCTTAGATATTGGTTTTGCTCAACAATATTGATAATTTCTAGAGTGCTCCCTTGTGTCATCTCCCTCTCCCCCAAATTGATTTATGCCTAGAAGGTGTTCAATAAATATGATTAACTTTTTTCTGTGCTCTTGATACTTATTTTTATCTGTCTATTGGGTATTGACTGGATGTCCCATTGTCACATCAAAATCAAAATTCCCCCTCTTAAACTGACTCTACTCCCCATGCTTATCATCTTGGAGTATGGCTCCATGGCTAGGGAGCTCAGTTGATTCCTCCTTTCTTTTGTAGTCACTTTCAACGAATTACCACATCTGTTGAGTCTATCTCCAAAGTGTCTCATCAGGCTGTTCCACCACCCATTCCTTCGGCTGTTTAGTTAATCCAGATCATCTTAGTTCTTACAGCTGACATAATCTTCATGCTTCTTAGCTCACCTCTATTCCAGGATGACCTTTTTGAAATGCAGATCCAATCATGGGCTCTGTTGTTAGAAAACTGTCACTGGCTGTCCATTGCTTAGATATTGGTTTTGCTCAACAATATTGATAATTTCTAGAGTGCTCCCTTGTGTCATCTCCCTCTCCCCCAAATTGATTTATGCCTAGAAGGTGTTCAATAAATATGATTAATTAGCTTGACCTATTGGAAGAAAAGTTATGACCAACCTAGATAGCACATTCAAAAGCAGTGACATTACTTTTCCGTCTAGTCAAGGCTATGGTTTTTCCAGTAGTCATGTATGGATGAGAGAGTTGGATTGTGAAGAAGGCTGGGTGCCGAAGAATTGATGCTTTTGAACTGTGGTGTTGGAGAAGACTCTTGAGAGTCCCTTGGACTGCAAGGAGATCCAACCAGTCCATTCTGAAGGAGATCAACCCTGGGATTTCTTTGGAAGGAATGATGCTAAACCTGAAACTCCAGTACTTTGGCCACCTCATGCAAACAGTTGACTCATTGGAAAAGACTCTGATGCTGGGAGGGATTGGGGCAGGAGGAGAAGGGGACGACAGAGGATGAGATGGCTGGATGGCATCATGGACTCGATGGACATGAAACTGAGTGAACTTCAGGAGTTGGTGATGGACAGGGAGGCCTGGTGTGCTGTGATTCATGGGGTCGCAAAGAGTCGGACACGACTGAGTGACTGAACTGAACTGAACTGATCCCTCACAAACAAGTGAAAAGAGAATATTTAGATTCTAAGAAGTTATTAGTATAGGTACTGGGTTATAAAGTATCAGAAGGAATGTTTTAAATCTGTTCTCCTACCACTTGTCACTGGCCAGCTCTTTTTAGTCAGTTTTCAACCTGATAAGCCAAGGGCTTTCTGTTCTCATCCTAAAGAAAGTCTCCTGCTGAGAGAGAACAGAAGAAATAGAGCTGGAATTGGAGGTTCCCATACTGTGACAATTTAGAAAGCTGTTATTACTGTGTTGCACACAAAAAAATACAATTCTGTTGCCTTAAATACTCAACAACAATTAAGTATGGGTTTACTTCTAGATGATTATTTTCTAATGTTAACCTTATATTGTCCTCCACCCTACTTCTCTTTTTATCTTACTACATTATTTCCTGTTTTGCCACCCTGTGCTCAAAAGGTATATCTGGAATATTCCAGGTTGGAATCAACCCTCACAGTTATATTAGGAAAGCCATTACACAAATGTGGACATTGGAATAAGGGGGTATCGAAAAGAAGGATATACACTTGAAGACATCAGACAAGAGCATCAGTAGATATTTTTCCTCCTTTAGAAAAAGTGTATCTCACAAAGTATAGGCTAGCAAAGTCCCACAGCAGTGATTCTGAATCAGAGATTCTTATCCTGCTGGTCTTGGGAGTGGATCTTAGGAAGTCAGGGACAGGGTTCAAGTTTCTCCCCAGTCATGGCCATGCTTATTATTAGTTCCTTTAAAAAGTAAAGTGCTGGCTAGTGCTCAGGTTCAGCCTCTGTGAATGTGCATGTGACCAGACCTGACAGGGTCCATTTGCTAATTATACATAGCTACTTTTCTATTTCATCAGAACTTGAACTAAAAGACCAAAAGCCAAACCATTAGTCATTTGAGAATATAAATGGAATTTCATGTTCCTATGACTGATTGGTCTTAATTTATGAGAAAAGAGGGACTCTGAGAGGACAAACAACAAGAATCAAATACATGTCCTTGCCAGGGCTCATAAAATGAGATGTAATTGGCCTGAGCCTCTGCTGTTCTAGTGCTTTAAGCAATCTTAATATCTTTAAGAAACTAAAAGCTTCTTTTGTAAACCTGTTTGGGCTTAATTGATTATCTCAAGGTCAAAGTCAATGTATTTATATTTCATTTTCCTTTTTACAGACCACACAATGGCACAAGTTCAAGTGCTCACACATATATAAAATGCCAGATATAAAAGCAGAATGCGACATTCTCGAGTATTAGCAGGTAAAGGCGGGTACAGAAGACAAGTGCTCTAACACACGTGTGCTCAGTGAAGTGCACCCAGGCCAAGATATGAGTGTTTCAGTTTTCTTATCTTTAATATGAACCTTCTGAAATGTACCACTGAACCATGGTATATATTCATGGGCTCACAGTTGAGTATTTTTTTGAAGATATAAAGTTAATATCACTGCTAAGCAGTGCCATGTGTACCAGAAAACATCAGTACCATATATACATATCAGTTCAGTTCAGTTCAGTCACTCAGTCGTGTCTGACTCTTTGCAACCCCATGGACTCTAGCACACCAGGCTTCCCTGTTCATCACCAACTGCTGGAGCTTACTCAAACTCATGTCCATAGAGTTGATGATACCATCCAACCATCTCATCCTCTGTCATCCCTTTCTCTTATATATGTATATATATATATAATAGAATTATAAACCCACCAACCTCAGAAAATACACCCTGAGGAAAGACATGACTTGTGTCCACATCAAATCCATGTCTTCCACCAAAAACACCAGGTACATCCAGACTGTATATGGACACTCCCACATAAGGACACCTGTTCAAGACCATAACAGGTAACTGTTTCACCTAAATTCATAAAGGCATAGAAAGCGAAGCAAAATGAAAAGGCAGAGGAACTACTGTCAATTGAAAGAGTAAGAGAAAACCACTGAGAAAATAAATAACAAAACAGAAATAAACGATTTACTAAAGAATTCAAAACATTGGTAATAAAAAATGTTAGCTAAATTAGGGGGAAAGAACTGATCTAACCACTGAACAACTTTAACAAGGAACTAGAAAATAATTGTTTAAAAGACCCAGTCAAAAGTGGATAATTCAGTAGCAGAAATATAAAACACACTGGAAGGAATGAATAGCAGTCTGATACAGAAGAACACAACAGTGATCTAGAAGGTAGAATAATGGATATCATCCAATCAGAGCAGCAGAAAGGAAAACAGGTTTTTAAAACGAAGCAATTTAAGAGATCTCTGCAGTAACATTAAGTGTTCCGACATTTGCATTGTAGGGATTCCAGGAGGGGAAGAGAGATAAGAGGATCAAACACACATCTGAGAAACACAATGATCCAAATCTACAAAAAACAGCAAAAGGAGCTCTAAAAGGGAGCTTTATAGAAATATAAGCTTACTTCAGGAAACAAGAAACAATTTCAAATAACCTAAACTTATACCTAAAGGAACTAGAAAAAAAAAAGAATAAATAAAATCCCCAAGTTACTGGAAGGGAATAAATCATAAAAATCAGAGAAAAAAATAAATGAAATAGAGACTAAAAAACAATAAAAAAGATTAATAAAACTAAGACTTGGCTCTTTGAAATGATAAAGAAAACTGATAAACCTTTAGCCTGACATAAAGAAAAGATGAGTGGTGAAATAGGATAATTATAACCTGGACCAGACCTGGGACTGACCTTATGTGAGATGACCTTGGACAGGTCACTGCTCCTCTCTGGACTTCAGTTTCCTCCACCATCAAATGAGGTTAAGACGAGGTTTCTAACCTTTTACAGGGTAAAACTGTCATCATCCTTCTCGCTCACCTTCACTTCCTCTTGATTCCAAAGAAGTTGAGCACCTTCTTCATCCTGACTCTTCCTTCCATTTGAGATTCTGAGTTCACCCTTCCTAGCATTGATCAGGATATCAAAATATTCTTTCTCTTGAATCTTTGACCCCCCCTTTTTTTTTCATTAATTTCTTCCCTTTTTCTACCAAAATCCTAACCACCAATTCACTGTTAAGAATTAAACCCATGACTTAAGTGGTTTCTTCCTCCACAATTCAATTAGTAGATTTCCATGCTCCTTCCTTTGCTGCTAATCCACTTTAAATCACCCCAATTTTCAAGTGATTTGGAAAACATGTATGAGAGATCAGATGGCTCAGTACAAACACAGGGATCATTTTATTTTTAAAAGAGTATGTGTTGCAAATGAATTGCTAACACAACAATGTTACAGTTACAGTAATTGATATGTATTTAATAACTTGTTTGAAAGTTATATTTCTATTTGTTCCATGAAATTAATCAGAAGCTTTCATGGAAAGCTTTATGGAACACATGATTGCTTGAATGCAATTTTTTAATTCAATTTGCCTTTTACAGTTTTATTAATTTATGATTGATTTTGTTAAACTAGAAAAATATGAGAAGTCAGTTTTCGTCTTAAAAAGGCTAGACTGAACTTAAAGACCTGTGCCAGTGAAAGATAACAGAAAACCAGTTTTGCAGCTCTCCTTGAAAAAGGAAGTGCAGTTTTTACTATCTTTGCCCTCAGATAGCAAATAGAGAAACTCAAGGTTTGTCTCCTCTGCTCCTCCACTAAGAGAACTCACTTCCCAAAACCCTCAGGACTGAGGAATAGTCATTGATAAGACAAGCCAAAAGTGGAGCAGTTTTCAAAGTGATTTCAGTACATGTTCTCATTTAATTCTCATCACTCTAGGAAAGCAGAAGGGGTAGATAAGCAATCTCTCTTTTTTTTTTATCCCCAGTCTCCTCGTATCATATAAAAATAATCTTCCTCACCTTCACTTATGAATTCATGCAGCCAAAGCATTTACTCTTCACTTACCGTTTGCCAGCGACTGCACTAGACAAAATGTGATCCCCAGGCCAAGAGAGGCAGCAATACCTGAGGACTTGTGAGAAATGCAGATTTTCAGGCCTAATCCATACACCTACGAGCCAGAAATTCTGAGGATGGCCAGTAATCTGTGGTTTAACAAGCCCTCCATGTGAGATTCCTTAAAAAACTAAAAATAGAACTACCTTATGATTCAGCTATCCCACTCATGGGTATAATCGGAAAAGACCCATGTACCTCAATGTTCATAGAAGCACTGCTTACAGTGGGCAAGATATGGAAGCAACCCAAGTACCCATCAACAGATGACTGGATTAATAAGATGTATATATACATGGGCTTCCCTGGTGGTTTGGCAGTAAATAATCCACCTGCCAAAGTAGTAGATGCTAATTTAATCCCTGGGTCAGGAAAATCCCCTGGAGAAGGATGGCAATCTACCACAGTGTTTTTGCCTGGGAAATCTCATGGACAGAGGAGCCTAGTGAGTTTTATATATATATATAATTAAATATTACTCAGCCATAAAAAAGAATGAAATCCCACCATTTGCTGCAACATGGGTGGACACAGAAAATATTATGTTTAGTGAAATAAGTCAGACAGAGCAAAAACAAATACCGTATTGTATCACTTATATGTGGAATCTAAAAAAATATTACAAAAGAATGTATGGCCAAAACAAAAAGAATCTCAGATATAGAAAATAAACTAATGATTACCAAAGGAAGGCAGGAATGAGAAAATCAAATCAAGGGTATGAGATTAAGGGATATGAGATCAAGGGTATGAGATTAAGAGATACAAATGTATCTACTATGTATAAAATAGATAAGCAACTAGAGTATATTGTATGTGCTTCCCTGGTGGTTCAGATGGTAAAGAATCTATATTGTATAGCACAGGGAATCATAGTTATTATCTTGTAGTAACTTTTAATGGAGTATAATCTATAAAAATACTGAATCACTATGCTGTATATGTGAAACTAATAGAATATGGTAAATCAACTATACTTCATTTAAAAAAACCTACATTCCATCCTGATATAGAATTTTATCATAAACCTAATTACTCATAATCTTGATTCAAACATATTATGCAGATGTTCTTGTGAAATGTCACAATGACATTCTAATGTAATTCTTTTCTAATTTCCCACAACAAGGAAAACAGTCAGGGTCCTGTGTACTGTTCATTTATCTAGCCAGTGGGTGATTCCAAACTGCTGTTCATTAACTGAGCTTAAAAGCCATAGTGGTGAGCACATTCTGACCACCAGGACCTTTCTTCTTTTCTCCTCTATAGAGTCCATCAAAAATACCAGCCTCCTGGGATATATGTATGCACCAACTGTCTGCAGTCTACCATGCCTGATCAGAACTGGCTTCTTCTGTAGATATAAACTCATTATGGAAGGATAGTTTACAGCCTGACTGTGTCTGTCATGGCTGGGAGTGGGACACTTACTATTTGTAAACTGATTTACAGTTTACATGCCTCTCTTGTACATTATCCCATTTAAACCTCATAACAACTTTATGAGGACATTATTATCCCCATTTTACAGATGAGGAAATCGAATCTCAGAAATGTTAACTAATCTCCCCCAAGTTAATGAATAAACACATGCCAGAGCTGGGACTCAAACCTAGAACGTCAAACTCTAAATATATATATGTTCTCATTACACCTGTAAATGACAGTTGCATAAGTGATATCCTTTGCTATTAGGTTAACAACTGGAAGGGAGAAGGAAGGAAGGAAGAAGGAGGAGGATTAGGAAGAGGAGAGGGAGGGTGAGAGAGAAAGGAAAGAAGGAGGAAAGAAGAAAGGAAGGGGAGGAAGACGGAAGGAAGAAAATATTATCATTAGTCAAAGATTGAGCTTTCGTCTGCACCAACCAGCTTGCTCACAGTGGAGTGAGAGACTAGGGGAAGGAGGTAGACAGTTGATAAAAAGCTGCATGGGTATAGGCAGCTGGAAAGGGCAGCAGCAAAAGAAGCAGCCTCTACAATTTGCACACTATGGCAACTGCATGTTAAGGTGGGTAGGACATGCATTCATTTACAAATGACTATAACAGCTGACCCTTAGACAGCGTTCAATTGGTAGGCTCCCTATTCACATATATTCTCATTTAATCATCTCAGCAACCCTATGGGGTAAGATTCTATGACAGCCATTTTACAGATGGAAAAACTAAGGCATGGAAGGTTTTTAGGCACTTTGCTCAAATCCTTAAGGAAGAATAAGGAGTCTGACTCCAGAGTCCTTCATCTTAGCTACTATGGTATATTACATGACCATCCCTTTAATGGATAGTATACCAGTCATTTTCCTGTCTCATCATCCATTCACTTTCTGGTAACAAACACCATTCTGGGGGGCAATTGCCTCTTTTACACTGCATGTATGTAGCCTAGGGAAGACCACATAAACTAAAGGAAAACTTAAAGTTTTCCTTTAAAACTTGCTTAATTTGCTCTTATCTCCTACGAATTTTAATCTTGAGTGGAGGCAAACAAAGATGGGAAAATAATTGGGTCATCTGTCCCACAGGACCCTGAAAGGACTGTATTTATTTATTCCTCCAACTTGAATCTTCAGAGCAAACTGGTCCCCAAATTTCTGGGCCTGGTTCTTCAGCTTTCCTTTTGACTCTAACATTTCCCCACATTCAGGATTTTTCTTTTTTCTTAAGCAAGTCAGAGTCCATTTCTATTGCTCACAACCAGATTCTGACATACTGTCATCATCAGTCCCTGGTCAACCACCAAACAGCTATGTGACTCTGGACCATCCCTTCAGGGCCTTAATTTCCTGAGCTAGGCAATCAGATTAGAAGGACCTCTATTTTTCAACAGCTCTAACAGTCTTTAATTTGATTCCATGATTCCCTGATCATACTATATCTCATGAGTCTTACTATGTCTGTAACCCCTACCCCCATCTGCAGACAAAGACCTCTCTGCTCCTCTTTCAGAACATAAAATGCCACTTATGCACATCTAGTCCTCCTGTTATTTATTTTCTCTAACCCCCAAGCCAACTCTCCACAGTGGCTACTTCAGAATTTCTCCTTTTTTCCAATGCCCCCTTTTAGGTTCTAAACAGATAGCCTTGTCTCCTGGTTTAGTGATAATATTAAAGTGATTCATCATCTGGCCCACAGTTGCTCATTTATTTTCATCTTTTTCCTCATCACCTGTGTATCTCATGCTCCCTCCATTCTTCTTCCTTTTTCCTCTCTAAGCCTACCTCTTGTCTCAGATACAGAGTGCAGTTCAACAAACAGGTATTCTTTTTCACATACCATGTTCTACACAGTGTGCTAGGTAGAGAGGACATAAAGACAAATATGACTGGTCCTGACCCCAGGAAATATGCAGTCCATTTGTGAAGACATATAAATTAAACAGTACTGTAAAGTAAAATAAAGTAAAAAAAAATAAAGTTAAAAAAATAAAGATATAAAAAAATAGCAATTAAAGTAGTAGGAATTCTAATAGAGTTATTTACAAGGGGTTACAGGAGCACTGAAGAAGTCAGTAGACTTCCTGCAACTGAAGATAACAGGAACTGGCCAAGAGTAGAAGGCTATGACAAGTAGATGGGAAAGAGGAAAGAGCATAAGAAAAACACTAAACTGTTAAAAATCTCAAAGCTCCAGGTAAGACCATGCTCACAAATGAACAACCCTGACTGGCAATGATATACTGCCTCGATATAGCAAGTCTCCTCCCTCTTCCTTCAAATGAAAATGAAAACAAAAACAAAACATCTTTTGATCCGTTGATCTTTTCTCAGCAGACTATCACTTTCCACCCTCTCTTTAACACAATCGGCTGCAACTTCTAGGCCATTCTTTCTCCGTCTTTAAGATTCTAGTTCTTAGCTTTCTGTCACTCTCTCTGACACAGTCTTGCTGCAATTCATTTTATTTTCATTTTCCACATGAATGCTATTTTAACACCTAGTGCTTTACCACTTCATCACCTCAGTGACCTTTCTTGTTCTCCCCCACTTAGTCATCCACTGCCAAGGTCATTGCCTGGGTCTTGACAATCCAGTAACAGAATCCTCTCCATTATCTAAGTCTCAACAATCCCCTTCTCTGACCATCACCCCCTACCTTTCCTAGTCACGAGGTAACACAGTTCCAATAATGTTTCAATTCCTCTGGACCATGCATTAATCTTATTTTCTATATCCTAGCATCCTCTACCCTCTCCATACCAAGTACTATTGCCTGAATATCTTTGTGTCCCCCAAAACTTCATATGTTGAAATCTTAATGCCAAATATAATGATATTAGGAGGTGAGACTTTGGGAGGTGTTAACTCATGAATAGGATTAATGTTCTTTCAAAAGAGACCCCCCACAGCGCTCCCTCTCCTTTTCTTCCATGTGAGGATGCAACCAGAAGTCTGCAATTCAGAAGAGGGCCCTCACCTGGCCATGGTGGCACCCTGAATGTGGTCACCCAGCCTTTGGAACTGTAAGAAATAAATGTTTGCTGTTTGTAAGTGTCTGTTTATAAGTCACCCAGTCTCTGGTATTTTGTGATAGCAGCCTGACTAGACTGGAGAAGGTGATGGCACCCCACTCCAGTACTCTTGCCTGGAAAATCCCATGGGTGGAGAAGCCTGGTAGGCTTCAGTCCAAGGGGTCTCAAAGAGTCGGACAGGACTGAGTGACTTCACTTTCACTTTTCACTTTCATGCACTGGAGAAGGAAATGGCAACCCACTCCAGTGTTCTTGCCTGGAGAATCCCAGGGATGGGGGAGCCTGGTGGGCTGCCGTCTATGGGGTCACAGAGTCGGATACGACTGAGGTGACTTAGCAGGAGCAGCAGCAGCAGCAGCCTGACTAGACACCAGTTTAACTTAGTCCAACATTAGGCTTCCCTGGTGGCTCAAATGGTAAAGAATCTGCCTGCAATGCAGAACACCTGGGTTCAATCTCTAGGTAAGGAAGAGACCCCTGAGAAAGGAATGGCAACCCACTCCAGTATTCTTGCCTAGAGAATTCCATGGACAGACGAGCCTAGTGGGCTACAGTCCATGGAGTCACAAAGAGTCAGACAGGACTGAGCAACTTCCACATCATGCACCAGAATCACTTACTTGAATACAACTTCAGCTTTACAGAATGTACTTGGAAAAACTCTTACCCTGGCTAAATCCAGGTTGGCTGATAATGAGTGGCATGACTGCTGGTAACTGGATGGTTTCTTAATTCTAGTGACTTCTTCCATCCTCTGTTAGATCATTACTCGTGTAAAATTTCTTTAATTCATTTTGCAAGCAGCTGCTTCCTTTCAGAACACTTTAGGACACCAATTCCTTATAAGTACATCCAAGCCAGGGCAGTTGATTTGTAGTGCCCTGATTGACTTCAATTCCTGAGAAGAAATAAGAACAAATCATCCAACATTCGATTTGTGGGCACACAGAAGACCCATTCCCAGAGCCATTGTTCTAACCATTATAGATGTTCTGGTACTGACTAGAAGGTGTCACCTCTGACCCTGCCTTCTGCAAACTGGAGGTTGTATTGCAGGTCACCCACCTCTGAAGAAAAGAATAAAAATTAATGAGGCCCTTGTGTTAAATCAGTCTCACGTTTGAAATGACAGCAAAGGGGAAGAGAAAATAATTCAACAGACTCTTGTCACATACAAAAGAAAGCCCTCTTCAATATTCTTTCACAAGTCTAGGCTTCTGAATCAACTGAAAACTAAAGTACAAGTTCAGTGGCATTAAGCACATTCACATTGCTGTTCAAACAGCACCACTATCTACAGAACTTTTTTCATCTGCATGTATTTTTTAAAAGGAAATAATATCTTTTATTGATTACTTCTATTTGCCAACCACTGCTCCAAACAATTTATATACATGAACTCACTTAATTCTCACAACCCCTACCCAATGAGGTATCACTTTTTTCAATTTAGAGCTAGAATTTAGAATTTAGCCCAAGGGCACAAAGCAAATACTTAATATAGTTACATATTCTAACTTTCCTCCTGTTAACAACGGAAAAACTGTCTAGCTACCATATAAGATAATCTCTGTCTCCATCACTTCTCATCTCCCCAAGGATGTCACTCCAGCCATTGTTTTCTTTCTCTTTCACACCATCAGTTTCTTCTCTATTGCATCTTTCCTGTAGACATACAAATATGTGTCTTGGTGCCCAATTTTAACAAAAAAAGAAAAAATTTCCCTTGATTCTACATCCTCCTCCAGCTATTGCTCTGACTTTCTGCTAATTTTCACAGAGAAATCCTTTAAAAACCTGTCTGTACTTGTCTTGGGCTTCCCTAGTGATTCAGAAGGTAAAGAATCTGCCTGCAGTACAGGAGACTGGGGTTTGATCCCCGGGTTAGGAAAATCCCCTGGAGAAGGAAATGACAATCCACTCCAATATTCTTGCCTGGAGAATTCCAGGCACAAAGGTGGGCTACAGTCCACGGGGTGGCAAAGAGTCGGACATGACTGAGCGACTAACACTACTACTACTGCTGCTGCTAAGTCGCTTCAGTCGTGTCCGACTCTCTGCGACCCCATAGACGGCAGCCCACCAGGCTCCCCCGGCCCTGGAATTCTCCAGGCAAGAACACTGGAGTGGGGTGCCATTGCCTTCTCCTACTTGTCTTCAATTCCTTTCATCCCATCCTTTCCTATACCCACTTTGATTTTGGTTTTCTGTGCTGACATAATATAGACTGATTTAAATTCTATTTGTGATTTATACTTATAAGCCTGTATTTATCTAGATATCAAAGATCAAGAATTAAACAACTTTCTGTTTCCTACTATAGAAGGCAAAGAACTGTGTCCTTTCTCTTTCTCTGTGTCCTTTGCAACTTTTAGGCTTTTATTAACTAATTAATCTGGGGTTTCAAACCCCATCATCATTATTAACATAATCTTTTATCAATATTTAAAATCATACATTCAGCCTTGCAACTGTATTCAGACCAGTTATAATACCTATTTCTGCATATGTTACAAGTTTTGGTGCTTTCCGTACATCTTTTTGTGAAAGTACTAAGTACCCTTCACAATTTAATATGGATTCATCTCTCATTGAATTAATAGATGCATACAAAGATGTATTTCCAGGAAGAGTACTTACATAGAACATTTTCTAAAAATCTTAAAGATTATGTAAATCCTGTTTCATCGCTTCCACACACAAATGTAGATGGGCTTAGAATTTTTGTGTCACAATCTTTTTCTTTTCCTGACAAATTCTGTAGAGGAACCGATCTCAATACTGGCTATGTAATCCTACTTCCATATTTCATCAGTCTATGATGAATATTACTCATCTGTGATTTTTATAAAGCTCCAAAGTGATTCTGGATAAGAATTCAGTGATAAGAAGAAGACAATGTTAAAAAGCACTGTGATAGGGATTCCTCCAGTTTTTTTCGTGTTCTGGGTGGCCAAAAATCTGAGAACAATCTGAAATTGTTTTCTTCTCAGGCAACTTGTTTTATGTTCTTGCATCAGTTCAGTTTAGTCGCTCAGTCGTGCCCAACTCCCTGCAACCCCATGGACCACAGCACGCCAGACCTTCTCGCCCATCGCTAACTCCCGGAGCTTGGTCAAACTCATGTCCATCAAGTCGGTGATGCCATCCAACCATCTCATTCTCTGTTGGCCCCTTCTCCTCCCACCTTCAACCTTTCCAAGTAGCAGGGTCTTTTCCAGTGAGTCAGTTCTTCCCATCAGGTGGCCAAAGTACTGGAGTTTCAGCTTCAGCATCAGGCCTTCTAATGAATATCCACAACTGATTTCCTTTAGGATGGACAAGTTGGATCTCCTCGCAGTCCAAGGGACTCTCAAGAGTCTCCTCCAACACCACAGTTCAAAAGCATCAATTCTTCTGCACTCAGCTTTCTTTATAGTCAAACTCTCACATCCATACATGACTAATGGAAAAACCATAGCTTTGACTAGAGGGACCTATTGTTCTGCTTTTTAATATGCTGTCTAGGTTGGTCATAATTTTTCTTCCAAGGAGCAAACGTCTTGTTAATTTCATGGCTGCAGTCACCACCTGCGCTGATTTTGGAGCCCCCTAAAATAAAGTCTGTCACTGTTTCCATTGTTTCCCCATCTATTTGCCATGAAGTGATGGGACCAGATGTCATGATCTTAGTTTTCTGAAGGTTGAATTTTAAGCGAACTTTTTCACTTTCATCAAGAGTCTCTTTAGTTCTTTGCTTTCTGCCATAAGGGTGGTGTCATCTGAATATCTGAGGTTATTGATATTTCTCCTGGAAATCTTGATTCCAGCTTGCGCTTCATCCAGCCCAGCATTTCGAATGATGTACTTGGGCTTATAGAATACCAAAGTGAAACCTTCGCTCAGTCTCCCATAGACTTAAGCCTTTTTGGTTGTTACTAATATCCATGATATTCAGTGTGACCTTGCGCAAATATGATATGTTGCATAGGCATATCTTTTGTCCTTGTAGAACATTTCATTTTGATTTTTATGAAAATTGCAATTCATGTAATTTATATAAACTTTTTAAATGTCAAGCTTTTTCCTTGCTCAGTCATTTAAGAGAACACTAAAACACTTTGCCTATGATCCCTCCTTCCTCTTTTTCTTGATTCTTTGACTCAGACTATGTTGGGCTGTGCTATTCAGTCTATTTAGAAATACAGGTGTCTATATCCTTACTCTTGAAATCTGTGCTGCTGAATGCTGCATTTTATAACACAATAATGATATTTTCCTTATAATTTCTCAAATGTTAATTAACCACTCAATTTTACATTATTATTAATATTTGACATTTTTAAAAAGGAACTTTATAATTAAACAAATACTTAAGAAGACTGACCCAGGAACCTAAGTCAAGATGAGCTAAATTTTAAGTAATTATAATGAGCTAAGTGAATTACGCTTATGATAATTAGAGTAATTTACATGATAGATGGAATATATTCTTATTAAATATTTAAACTTTTGCTTCTACTGATGTGACTTCAATAAAATATGAATTTAATTTTTTCTCGTGGTTTATCTGGTTGGCAAGAACCTTAATTATAGACCTCTGGGACAAATTTGCTGCTCTTTTAGGAGCTCTTCCCCACACGTTGTTGTGTTGCTGTAGCATGACAATGAGGATCCTAAGCCTGAGATGACAGTATATTTTTTCTTCATCCTTGACCTGCCCAGAGTCTCCCCTCTTTTGGATCCAGGTATCTTTTCTGGATCTTGGATCATTTGTTTATGTGCTTTCCTACAACCCCAAATCACCACAGATGGTGCCTTGAGCATAGCCCCTGCATTTAAAGGCTGCCTAGTGCTCTGAGAAGAATTTGTGGGTTGTCTTCCTGCTTCAATCACCCCAAAAGGCAGAAAACAACAAAATCAATAACATGCTAATTTGTTATTACAAGGATCAGTTATATACAGATAGATTTGTAATGGGAATAAGTAGGTTATTCTGCAGTATGTATAATCATTGTAGGGTGGATTTAAGAATTTTAAAATATTCCAAAGTAGAAATCCTATAATAGCTAATCTTTTTAATGAATATTTGTAAGCTGTCACCATTAAATTTACACATGAGAAGATTAATCTGAAAGAAACTATGTTTTCTTGACCATGATATGACCCCTGCTGTGTTTTTCTAAAAGTGATGTGATCTCTGGCTAAGTTTTAGTTTATAAAACACAACGTTAATATTTAGCCTACCTCAAAGTTGAAGATTTGTAAATACTAAGTAAGGGTTTCAAATAAATATTGTTGACTGTCTTTTCTACTAAAAAAAAATACAGTGGAGGAAAGTTTCCTTAATTTCCAAGTCTACACTGTTGGTTGGAATGTAAATTGGTACACTGCCATGGAGAACAGTGTGGAGGTTTCTTAAAAAACTGAAAATAGAGCTACCATTTGACTCAGCAATCCCATTCCTGGTCATATACCCAGAGAAAACCATAATTTGAAAAAAAAAAATACATGCACCCCAATGTTCATTACAGCACTGTTTACAATAGCCAGAACATGGAAGCAACCTAAATACCCATGGACAGATAGATGGATAAAGAATATGTGGTGTATATATATATACACACAATGAAGTATTATTCAGCTATAAAAATGAGTGAAATAACGCTATTTGCAGCAAGATGGATGAGAGATTGTCATACGGAGTGAAATAAATCAGACAGAGTAAGGACAAATATCATGATATTGCTTATAATAGAATCTTAAAACACTGTACAAACAAACTTCTTTACAAAATGGAAATAAGAGTCACAGATGTAGAAAATTTCAAGGTTACCAGGGTCGGGGGCGGGGAAGAGGAAAGATTGGGAGATTGGGATTGACATACACACAGTACTATGTATAAAATAGATAACAAGAACCTACTGCATAGCACAGGGAACTCTCCACTCAATACTCTGTAATGACCTATGTAGGAAAAGAATCCAAAAAAGAGTGCATATGTTATCGAAATGCAAGTCCCTATGCCCATTGCACAGCAAGGACAAAACAAACAATACCAAAATGTGAGTTTGGAGCAGAAAAAGGTTTATTACAGGGTCCTGCAAGGAGATAGCAATGGCACCCCACTCCAGTACTCTTGCCTGGAAAATCCCATTGACGGAGGAGCCTGGAAGGCTGCAGTCCATGGGGTCGCTAAGAGTCGGACACAACTGAGCCACTTCACTTTCACTTTTCACTTTCATGCATTGGAGAAGGAAATGGCAACCCACTCCAGTGTTCTTGCCTGGAGAATCCCAGGGATGGCGGAGCCTGGTGGGCTGCCGTCTATGGGGTCACACAGAGTCGGAGACGACTGAAGCAACTTAGCAGCAGCAAGGAGATAGGTGGCTCATCTCTTACAAACCTCAACCTCCCAGAAAGCTTTCAGCAAAGCCGTTTTCTTGGGAAAGTGAGGGAGAGGCATGGTCAGCTGTTCCAGATTTCCTGGCATCAGGTCCTTTGCCCTGGAGGCGGGGTCATGGACAGGCAATGCTGTTCCTGCAAGCCTCCGCCAAACAGCATTCTCTGTTCTGACAAGAAAGCGTGAGGTGCCCAGACACTGCTGTCACCTTCTGAGGCCCAGGCCCTGGCTAAGAGGAGGCAGAGCTCAACTGACAGCTCTCTCAGGGCCAGGTCCCCAGACAGCCCAGCTGTCATCGCTGAGGGAGCCCGACACGCAGGAGACCCAGCTGGCCCTCAAGGTCCTCAGGCCGCCTGGACAGCGGGGACCAGGTCTCGCAGACTGCATCCCACGCAGACTGACATGGCGAGTAGGTCGCAGAGGCAGGGAGAGGGGAGAGATTCACCGTCACCTCAAGGCTTGGGCCCCGCCAGTGGGCAGCCTTGGCCATGGCTTCCGAGCCCAGCAGGACACAGTCCCAGCTTGTTCCCTGTGCCCCTCAGTTCAGCTGCTGGATGAGGCCGGGTGAAATCGAGGGCTCCAGGGAGAGGGCCACGTCTTACCTCATTCTCCATCTAAGGACCAACACTTCTCTGAATGTTGACTGAATAGCCCCACTGACGGTAGCTCATCGACAGCCGCTCTCATGGGGGAGGGGCTCACTGTGGCACTAACCAATGGCTAAGCAGGAACATTAACCTTAACCAATGACAGTCCATTGTTTGGAGGAGGGGCCCACTGTGGTGCCAACCAATGAGTGAGCAGGACCATTAATATTCCCCCCGGTAAGGGTTTGGTTTTTTTTTGGGTGGTGGTGGTGGGGGGGTAACGGTACAAGGCTAGAGCCGCATGCTAAGTGCTGCATACAGCCATACTGTATTACGGGTATATGTATACGTACGATTCACATGGCTGTACAGCAGAAAGTACCAGAACATTGCAAATCAACTATACTCTAATAAAACGTTTTAAAAATTATCAAATCCCCAAAGTCAGTCTTATATGATAGCTCTTGGTACTTTTCTCTTTTTTTCCTAATTTTTTTCTGGTCCTTCCTTCCCATTTTCTGACTGGAGGGCTCGACAGGCTGCCCTGTTTGCTCTAATTTTTTTGTTTGTTTCCAGCCCACTTTGAAATCTGTCAACTGCTCTGTGGCCCAGTATGAATCCAGTTGCATTTTATGCAGGTTGTCTGAGTATAAAAAAACAAAACAAACAAACAAAAACCACCAAAACAATGACATACACATCTAATGGTGTTCCATCAGCGACTATCTTGCTTTCTAAACTTGAGAGTGTAACAATAGACACTGGCTCCTCATTTGGCAATTTTCTGTACTAAAATGAGTCCAAAACCACAAATTATCTCTGCGGTTTCAGGCACTCAATATATATTCCTATTTTTCTTTAAAACAAAAAACTTTAGAAAAACGGATACAGTAATATATATATACATCTTCTCCATATTAAATATTCTAATCAGATGTTTTTTATCTGAATCTATTAGTTAAGCCTCTAAACTTATTGCCATCTTGCAGGAAATGACCAGGACTAGAGAACAAGTTAAATGTTCATGAGGAAACAGTAAAATTAAGAATCTATAAGACAATCAGGCTGAATCGTCAAAGAAAAACTAATAACACCTATAAACTAAATGTTATGTTTGAATTTAGCCACCAAACCTCAGTCAAAAAAAAAAAAAAGCTATAGGTTCTTTTATAGGTGTACATTTGAAACAACAGCAATGACTTGAGTATGAACTATAAATTAAATGACCATTAAGAAATATTGTTAACTTCCTAAGGTAAGATAATTGTAAACAGTCCCCATTCTTAGGAGAAGTATGCAAAATTAGGTAGGGTTGAAATGTTACAATGTTTAAAAATTAAATTCAAATGGTATTTAAAAAAATATATATATATATAACAAATATGGTAAAAGATTACTTAGCAGCTGTAGAATCTGCATGCAAGGTTTCTTGTAAATACTATAGCATTCTTTAAAGTTCTCTATGTTTGCAATCTTTTATAATAAAAAGTTGAAAAATTACTTAGAAGGAGGCCAGTTTTTGTCAGAATCTTTTGGTCTCCTACATACTAAATTGAAACAAAACAGAGTTGAGCAGGGTAGTGAGTAGTAATGATATAATTGCGTAGAGCTCCTATACTCTAGTCTTCCTGAAATTTCACCCAGGAACCTCACAACTCCTCCTTCTGGGTCCACAGTACAGAGCTTCTATCTCCTTCACAACCCAAATATGATCCTGCCTTGTACAAGGAGATGTTTGCACACCTGTCTCCTCAGAGAATCTCCAGTTGCCTTCTAAATGGTGAACATCTCATTCATCTTCGATTCTCATTCCTTAGTCCATGGTCAGAAATGCTCAGTAAATAGCTATCAGATGAGTCAAGATATGCTTCTTCCTTCTTCCAATATCATGAAACACCAATTTGGAACAAGAAAGTAGCTCATTATGACTTTGCAGCATAAATCCGCGCCTTTTCAAACTTTTAAAAATGAAATCTATAAAGATCCTCCTCACCTCATCACCAATATGTTATAGACTCAATGTCTGTGTTACCCATATTCATATGTTGCAATTCTAAACCCTAGTGTGAGTATTTGGAGGTGGGGCCTTTGGGAGGTTATTAGGTTGTAACAGATGCCCCCATGACTGGGATTAATGCCCTTATAAAAGGTACTCCAGAGAGATACCTCTCCCCTTCTGCTATGTGAGGTCACAGCCTTCTATGAACCAGGAAGCAAATCCTAACCAGACAGCCAGCAAACTGATCTTAGACTTCTCAGCCTCCAGAACTGTGAGAAATAAATGTTTGTTCTTTAAGCCATCCAGTCTATGGCATTTTGTTATAACAACCTGAATGGATTAAAGACATGGCCCAATATTCCACTCAGATCATTATCATACCAATCCTGGACTTTTGGAACCATCTGGGGGAACTGAGATAAAAGAACATGGCATCTGCTGGGAGATACCATATTCTGCATTTTGCTTTCCCTCTAGATTTTTTAATTGAATCATCCTGTCCACAGATCAGTCCCAGAGCACTGTCTTTCAAAGTGCAGTCCCACTGAAAATTATAGATTTCTTAGTCCCTTATTCAGTGGTTCTGAGTCTGTCAGAAGAGAGACCTAGAAAACAATTTATCGTTGTCCTTCCCAGGGCATTCTGATGTGGGGCCAGGTTTAAGAACTACTGTACCAAATAGCAAACATTGGTTCCGGGTGACCACAATTGCAGTAACACACACACACATATACACTCACATACAGAAACAGTTTCCTTCTGATTTGATTATGCTTATATCCCCCTCTCTGTCCTCATAGTCCCTTCTGCTTCAATTTTGATACTCATCCTTGACCTAGTTGGTTAGGGTCATTCTTCTGCCAGTCCTGGCTTGAAGGAACTGAGGAAATCTGCACATTTGGTAGCTTTTCTCACTCCTCTGTTCTTCCCCCAGGGACTTAGAAGCTCTTCATTCTGCCTTCTTGGATCTCTAAAGCAACACAGGTCCCAAATACTCCTTCTCCACCCCAAGGAAAGGAAGAGTCAATTAATGTCCTTATCAAAACTCCAGTGCAAAGCACAGGACCATAAGCAACCCTGAAATGAGCAGAAAACTCGCTCCCACCTGCATATGAGGCCCAAGGGGCCCCACCCACCACTCAAGTAATTTAAACACAATCACAATTTTATTTTTTTCATTGCACAAGTAATACATGAATATAATCTCATTGTAAAATAATTTAAAACAACACTGATAAACTAAAGCTTCAGCACCCCATTTTTCAGTCACCTCTCTAGAAATAACTGATAACAAATCAGTTCAGCATGTATTTTTCCATTTATATAAAGTTAAATAAGTGGCTCTCAAGGCAGGGAAAGGATTTTTCACCCCCAGGGCACATTTGACAATATCTGGAAACATTTTTGGCTGTCACAACTGATAACTGATACTAGCATCAAGTGAGTAAAGGTCAGTAGATGGTGATAAACATCTCATAATGCAAAGGACAGCCTCCACAACAAAGAATTATCTGCCCAAAATGGCAAGTGTCATGATTGAGAAATATAGAGTTAAACTACATGAAACTGCCAATATCCAACAAATATTGACCTTCAAAAAAGACAATTTAGTGTGCTATAACCACACACAGATACACATATATATACATAGAGAGAGAGTGAGAGAGATACACATATATGGGCTTCCCAGGTGGTGCTAGTGGTAAAGAACCTGCCTGCCAATGCAGGAGACATAAGAGACGCAGGCTGGATCCCTGAATTGGGAAGATCCCCTGGAGGAGGGCATGGCAACCCACTCCAGTGTTCTTGGTTGGAGAATCCCAAGGACAGAGGAGCCTGGCTGGCTACAGTCCACAGGGTAGCAAAGAGTCAGAAATGACTGAAGTGACTTGGTACACACGCACACACATATATATACACATACACACATGGAAATATATAGTTCTGTTTTACATGAATGCATTAGACATTTGTTCCTTGCAAGAGAAGCTATGACAAACCTAGAAAGCATATTAAAGAGCAGAGACATTACTTTGTCAACAAAGGTCCGTCTAGTCAAAGCTATGATTTTTCCAGTGGTCATATATGGCTGAGAGAATTGGACCATAAAGAAGGCTGAGTGCTGAAGAATTGATGCTTTTGAACTGTGGCATTGGAGAAGACTCTTGAGAGTCTCCTAGACTGCAAGGAGATCAAATCAGTCAATCCTAAAAGAAATCAATCCTGAATATTCATTGGAAGAACTGATGCTGAAGCTCCAATACTTTGGCCACCTGATGTGAAGAGTTGACTCATTAGAAAAGATCCAGAAAGCTCAGGGAGATGGTAAAGGATGAGGAAGCCTGGTATGCTGCAGTCCATGGGGTTGCAAAGAGTTGGACATGACTGCATATTGTCACCGTGCTTATTTGACTTATATGTAGAGTACATCATGAGAAATGCTGGGCTGGAAGAAGCACAGCTGGAATCAAGATTGCCAGGAGAAATATCAATAACCTCAGATATGCAGATGACACCACTATTACGGCAGAAAGTGAAGAGGAACTAAAAAACCTCTTGAAAGTGAAGGAGGAGAGTGAAAAAGTTGGCTTAAAGCTCAACATTCAGAAAACGAAGATCATGGCATCTGGTCCCATCACTTCATGGGAAATAGATGGGGAAACAGTGGAAACANGGCAGAAAGTGAAGAGGAACTAAAAAACCTGATGAAAGTGAAGGAGGAGAGTGAAAAAGTTGGCTTAAAGCTCAACATTCAGAAAACGAAGATCATGGCATCTGGTCCCATCACTTCATGGGAAATAGATGGGGAAACAGTGGAAACAGTGTCAGACTTTATCTTTTTGGGCTCCAAAATCACTGCAGATGGTAATTGCAGCCATGAGATTAAAAGACGCTTACTCCTTTGAAGGCAAGTTATGACCAACCTAGATAGCATATTAAAAAGCAGAGATATTACTTTGCCAACAAAGGTCCATTTAGTCAAGGCTATGGTTTTTCCAGTGGTCATATATGGATGCGAGAGTTGGACTGTGAAGAAAAGCTGAGCACCGAAGAATTGATGCTTTTGAACTGTGGTGTCGGAGAAGACTGTTGAGAGTCCCTTGGACTGCAAGGAGATCCAACCAGTCCATCCTGAAGGAGATCAGTCCTGGGTGTTCATTGGAAGGACTTATGCTAAAGCTGAAACTCCAATCTTTGGCCACCTCATATGAAGAGTTGGCTCATTGGAAAAGACTCTGATGCTGGGAGGGATTGGGGGCAAGAGGAGAAGGGGACAACAGAGGATGAGATGGCTGGATGGCATCACGGACTCGATGGACATGAGTTTGAGTGAACTCCGGGAGTTGGTGATGGATAGGGAGGCCTGGCGTGCTGCGATTCACGGGTTCACAAAGAGTCGGACATGACTGAGCGACTGAACTGAACTGAGCAATTGAACAACAACAATTAGACTATATGCCTTATTATACAAGTTTTGTTTGTTTTTTTTTCCCTTTAACAATATGCCTAGAAGCTTTTCCAAGTCAGAAACTGGAGTTCTATCTGGATTTCTTTCTAGCTGTTGTAGATATTCATTGTCGAGAAGCTCCTTGTGGTCCTTTAATCATACCCTTGTGAAATGTTGGATGTTTCCAGTTCTTCACTTTTATAACTATGCTGCAACGAACATCGCAAACCATTACTTCTCTCCACATTAATTCATTAAGTAGGTCTCAGGTGGGGCTGAGGATGGGGGACACAGAACAAGAGGGGAAGGGGCTGGGCTGCGAGGGAGGACAGAGTCATGCTGTGCCTGACTCTGCTTCCTCCCCTGGTCCTCCTTGAGGACTCGTTACCACCAGCTCACATAACTGCTTATTTCCTTGCTCAGCAGTGGCCATTTCATGGCAGGAGCATTTACAGCAAAGCAGTGTGAATTCTGAAACCTGTTTCTTAGACTTTCTACCCTGCTATTCTCACTGGATGAGTAAAAAGCTCAGGGAGTAATTTATACCACTTGCCCGCCTTCCGAGCCTCTCCTGGAGCTGCTGGGAGCTTCTGTCACACCTCTTTGAAACCTACTCAAATGTCAACACATCACTCAGCAAGACAAAATCCATGTTCTCTAAGGCTGTAGTATTGTTATATCCAGAGAACTGGAGCCACAAGAAAACTTAGCTTTTCCACGAATGGTTTAAGGGCATTAATTATCATGGAAAACTACATGCAGACTGTTCAGAGACAAAATGATACCCCCTCCCTACGTGTTTCAAGAGAATACCATATTGTCATCTGAAAGAGTAATTTATTTCCACATAATTGGCTCCATAAAGGGCATCTTCAGTGTCTAATTCCCTAAATAACTCGGGGCCTACCATTACCAGGAGAACTGTAATTAATTAACTCATTTATGATTAATGCATTCCAGTCTTCCTTTGCTGCCACTCTTCGAGGAGAAAATTGGCCAGTCCCGTGACTCTGTTTCCATGCACCTAACTCATTTAAAGCAAATAAAGAAATTTGGATGACAAGTCCAAGAAGTTGGTTGTTAATGGAAGCCCTTTGGAGGCTGCACGTTTCTGTCATGTCCTGTCCATCTCAGAAGACTGAGACTGGGACTTTGCTTAGCTGTCAGCAATAAGATTCTTAATACACAGCTGTAGATACTGGTTTGAAGTGTGGGGAGGGATGGTTTGGCTTCCTGGTTTGTTTAGCAACTATGATACCTAATGGAGGTAGGAGAGGAAGAAGGGAAGAAGTAGGGAGGGCACAAAAGGCAGAGAAGAAGACCCAAAAAAGCACTTTAAGCAGCTCTACCACTCCACGTAGTTTCGAAGACTACCTATTTTGGATCACACACAATCACTGTGATTTAATGAGCAATGACTACGATAACATATGCTGCCAACATTTTCTTCCAGATTATTTGTAAACATCCTACCATGTACTTTTAATTTCTCTTACTTGAGCTCAAATTCATGAGAAAGAGTAACTGAATAACTTGGAAACCTACACGTAGCTCCTCATTCATCCAACACCATTTTTTAAGCAAGGCTAGATGCCCCGCTACCATTTCCCTAACCCCATTTCTCTACCAAAACTGAATTGTCCTCTGTGTCCCATTCTTTCAGTCTTGCTAGACAACTGAATTCCTTTTTTGATAATTGTGCTGCTCACACCTCCAATGGGTGAATTATAGTCACCATTATTCCAATGAAGCATATATTGGTGTCCTTAACAGAGTACCCTGATAAATCCTCTATTATTACCATATTATTCTATTTCCAGCCTCATCATTCCATTCACTTGTCACCTCTGACTTTCTTAGGCCTATGCCAACTGGGATGAACTTTTATCTTATACATCCCAGACAATCCCAGTATGAACTCAGATTCTCCAGAAGCAGTAGACAGGTCTGTCAATGTAAAGATTAGAGCTAGAACCTCCTAGAATAATGATAACATGCAAACAAAAGCCTCCAAACACAAGTAGTTCACATACAAGTTGATACCTACTGTAACCTAGTGACAAAAATATCAGAGGGGTGAAGACTAAGGTGGGGGGAAAAGGGCATGATTCATAACCTGCTTCAAGGAATTTACTTAGATGAATTATTATTTATATTTTACAGATGTGAAAATTGGGGGTCAGGGTAAGTATCTACCTTCATCCAACTCCATCAATGACACAAATGCTCACAGAGCATCAAATTTATGATTCTTTTTATCAATACTGATTCAATTAAAAAAAATAAGACACATGAAGGTAAGTAATTTAGGAAATAAGGAGGTAAGGCATGAGCTGCACTTCAGTTCATGAAGTTCCAAATTGATGAGAATGCTCTGGGAGCCTATACAATTGGGTTCCAATGATTCCCAAGTGCTCACCTTGGCAAGTGCCCAAATGCTCATAGTTTCAAGGACCTAGACTTCTAGTAGATGTCCCAAATCCTTGACTTGCCATTATTATCTCTCTACAGCAAAAGCTCACAAACTGGGCTGCACATGAAGACCAGCTGAGGAGATTTTAACAAATACAGACGTTCAGTTCCCAAGAGATTCTGATTTAGTCAGTCCTTAGTGCTAGTTAAAAGCCCCTTAGGTAATTCTT
>SJYX01022075.1:88288-102120 GCA_006410675.1 Oreotragus oreotragus | reverse complement strand
ACACAATGTGCTGAAATAAAGGATTCTGAGATTGCCTTATCTGGTTTTCGGCTGCTATGAGCACAGTTAGTCACAGGGTTCTATATTCCTCTATTTAACTGCCTGTGAAGTTAAAAGGCAGATGCAATGCTGGAGTTGAGCTAGTTCAACTCTGAACTCAATATACAACTTCTAAAGAAAAGAGCAGTTGTTGCCTCTAAGACTGCAAAAAATCCAATTAAGTATCACTTCCCCCTGCTGTTAGATAGACTTAGACCCTGGGAGTAATGTGAACGACACCACATGAACATCCAGGACAATCACCATGCCCCTTTTACTGAAATCAAACCCCAGCCAGCAATTACACAAAAAGTGCAAGAATTTTAATGCAGTCCATTGGCTTTTAGTTGTCAAACAAAATACTATGAGAGGCATGGGGTGATGAGGACCAGATAAATTTAGAAAGAAAAATGTACCACTATTCTATTTTCTTTTTCAAAGACAAAGTATTCAAGGTCAGCAAAATAGATTACACACATATTTTCCCAAAAGATGTGTCTTTAGGGATCCACTGCCCCAACCTATGTGCCCCTCCATGTGTTTTCCTCTGTAATTAAGAGATATGTGCTTTTCTGGGCTTTGGGAGCTGCTGACAGACAGCTCAACTGCCAACAAAGTGTAAATCGCCAAAGGCAGATGCTGAATGTTAGAAGGTGCCCCAGGCAATGCCAAGCAGAGCAGCTACACCTGGGACCCAAACAGACTATAAAGCAAGGTGTTAAATTAAACAGTTTCGGGACACACAAAAACTAGCATTTGATTTAGATTGTTGTCTTTCCTCTAAAAGACAGAGATGAAAGGGTATTCCCTAACTGAGCAATTTCAATTGGTTCTTGCCACTTGCCCCTCCAGTCCTAACCAGTCAAACTTCCAAACCTCATCTGGGAACTCTTTCCTCCTCGGACTGACTTAGGATGGGCCTGGTTCTGTTTCTGCTCCAAAGCGTGAGCCTAACTTGTCATTTGTGAATGAAAGAAGACAGGACGGCTGTGATGAGCTGAATTATATTCCCCTCAAATTTATATGTTGAAGCCCTAATCCTAGTCCCTCAGGCTAAATGAAGAGATAGGGCCTTTAAAGAAGTGATTTCACTAAGGTGAGGCCATTAGAGTGGGTCTCAAGCCTGGTGTTCTTATAGGAAAAGGAAATCTGGGCACATAAAAGAGACACCAGGGATCTATGCACACAGAAGAAAAGCCATGTGCAGACCCAAAGAGAAGACTGCCACCTGAAAGCCAAGGAGAGAAGCATCAGGAGAAACCAGATCTGTGGATATCTTGAACTTGGACTTCCAGGCTCCAGAACGGTAAGAAGATTAATTTATGCTATTTAATCCTTCCAGTGGTATTTTGTTATGGCAGCCCTACTACAGTGGCCTTCTATTGAGGTAATTGAACCTTATATTGACATTCAAACCAGAGAGAAGTCTTTTTTGTTGTCAAGGAAGACTGAGTTCTCTCTACCTGGCCACTCTATACTATGCAGACAGCATTGAACTCTGGCATCTAAACCAAGAAGAAACTTCAAGAGAATTGAAGGAGTGTGAGGAGAGCGGATACTCCCAGAGTGACCTCTTGACACATACCTGCTCATAAATATAGTAAGGAATCTTTGCTAGCCTTGGAAAATGGTTCCTGGGTTTTTGCTAGACCTTGAAGGATTCAAATTCAATTATGAAAGTGACAGCTATTTCACAGACCAGGGCAATATTACTTTGGGGCTACTAGGGGGCTGGGAGATTGATGTAGAGTCAATTGTTTCTGAGATGCTTGAAGGTAAAGTGCCCTCAGAAGAGTCTTGTCATCCCTGGAAGTCCAGGACAGTTGTAGGAGTGAGCAGCTGCAGTTCAGAACTGTGAGGGCTAGCCTCCAGCGCACACACGATTAGGGGTCCTAAAGGAGAAATCTGTTGGAGACCTGATGCACACAAGTCCGTCCAGACCCTGAATTCACTTCTGAAACACTACACGTTTCTTACAAAACAATACAAAATTCTTACAAAATTAATAATCTTGCAGGGCAAAGCTACAAGTAATAAGAGGTGCCATCTGACTCAAATTTGTCTATTATCTATTAACCAGAAAATATCCACAAGGCAGATGAAAGTTCTCCTGGCCTCTGCTCCAGTGCCAGAGTGGGAATGAGGAGGGAGAAGTGGTTGGGGGTGGGGACAGAGTGTTGGGTGAGGCTGGGGGATGGTCTTATACCATCCCTGTGTGCTCCTAAGCAAAACACACACAGCCCACCAAAGTCATTACAATACTTAATATCCCAAAGTATTTCTTCATCAGATTTTCACAAAAGCTCCCTGACTTCCCAGAATGAACTTCTTTGGTGCTACAGTTCACAAGACATTCACCAGGTTCACAGCTGAGACAATTTCCTGCCAATGACTTCTTTAANCCTAAGCAAAACACACACAGCCCACCAAAGTCATTACAATACTTAATATCCCAAAGTATTTCTTCATCAGATTTTCACAAAAGCTCCCTGACTTCCCAGAATGAACTTCTTTGGTGCTACAGTTCACAAGACATTCACCAGGTTCACAGCTGAGACAATTTCCTGCCAATGACTTCTTTAAAGAATTTCCAGTGCTTAGTTTTCAATATTAAATTATATTAAAACATAAGATGGCCTCATTTTGTTCTATAATTTCTTTCCTCACATTTCTTTGGATTTCCACCATAGTGTTAAATAGTATTATCCTTAGTTTTGATCAGTCTTAAATATGTCACAATTATACTTCAATTAAATAAAATTTTTTAATGAAAAAAATTTAATTAAAGAAATCTTCAATTTGTTTTCATCTCTAAACTTTAATTTTCAATTACTGGACTCCATATTACTGGGCATCGCTTATACAAGAGAAAAATTAACCTTTGAATGCATCAAAGAGGCCTTGTATGAAGGATCCTTGAAGATTACCCTAAAGGTCATTTTCTGCTATGCATATTCACACACACACACAAAGTATCAATATATGTACTCCATTTGCCAACTTTGAAAGTGGCTTCCATATACAAGGTTTCCTTAAAGTGAAAATCCCTTGTAGAATTTTTCTGTGAGGAAAAGTGCTTTCTTCTTTAGCCTTCTTGGAAATTAGTGCTCTGAGAACACTTAACTTGGGTAGACTTAAATACCTTGAAACACCTTTTTACCCGTTTATACTTTTGTTTATACATTCCCTTTGTTTGCCTTTTGATTCTCTACT
This sequence comes from Oreotragus oreotragus, assembly GCA_006410675.1. Classification (NCBI taxonomy): domain Eukaryota; kingdom Metazoa; phylum Chordata; class Mammalia; order Artiodactyla; family Bovidae; genus Oreotragus; species Oreotragus oreotragus. Next base: position 98,868 of record SJYX01022075.1, on the reverse strand, counting down.
ACTTTACAGTTTCATCATCAGTGTCACAGAGAATGGCAGCAGCGAAGAGAGAACTATCTCTGCAAACTGTCACTCTAACAGTGTATCTCATCACCCACTTGGATTGGATTTAACTCTTATCTCATTTCCCAGCATCCTGACAAATCCTTCTCTAAGTTGAATGGCTTTTCTTAGCAGATACGTCCACACTTGGTTTCTCGTTTCTAAGAATCTCTGTCCCTTGTTCTCTCCAGTAAGTCGTTTTTCTTCTCAAAGGTGTGCCATCCAATACATCTCTTATCAGTGAAACTGGATATATATATATATACAATTTTTAATAGGAACAACTTTCCTATCTACCTGAAATATGAAAAATTTTCACTCTGATTTTCCTAAGCATTTCCTCATTGTGATAATTCAGGTAAATGATAAGATTTACCTCACTTAAGCACTATAAAAAAGCCAAGAGGAGAAATATTATTATCATCATTCTATAATAAGTGACTGAGGACTCAAAAAAGGGAATTTACTTTCCCAGGGTAGTGAAGCCCAAATCCAAACCCAGGCAGTGATACCAAAGACAGGATTCTTTACTTTTGGCTTGAATACTATGATTGGGGGGGTGGGTAAGATGTTTAAGTGGTCAGATCGACCAGCTATTAATATAAGCTTAGAGGTTGTCCAAACATCCAACACAACATCCATCAAAGTGACCCAAAGGACATGTGACTGGACAGTAACTGGACAAAGAAACTGAAACTCAGTAGTTTCATTGTGCTTTGTGAAGAAAGTATAGGCTGACAAAAAGAGGGTCATTACATCTGCTTCTTATCTATAAAAACAATTCTAATATAAAACATCATTTCCCTGTTGGTCCTGCTATTAAGGCACCATGCTTCCACCACAGGAGGCGCCAGTTCAATCCTTCATCCAGGAACTAGGATCCCACATGCTGCACGACCTGGCCAATAAAATAAAATAATAAAGATATATGTCTTTTTAAAAGGTTTTAAATCATCAGTATTGTAGCCAGTGTTATGCAGGGGAGAGACTGCCCAGTCCTAGATCCATGACCGGTTAAGAACACCAGTATGGCACTCAGACGCTAAAGTGGAAGTGGGTACAGGCAGATGCCCCCAGACTGGCCAGGGCAACTTCACACCAAACCTGTACATCCCCACACTACCCCAGAGAAAAGCATGGCAGCTCCTGGGGGTGTGAAGTCCTCCTCAGGAAACGATGACCAGGAGTTAGGGGAGTGTCCCAGGTGCTGGGGAAAGCATTCAGCATATATTTTCTTATTCAATCATTTCAGCATCCCTGCAAAGTATTGTTATCCCCAAATTGAGGTGTACTTAACCTAAGTTCACATAGATAAGAAATGGCTGTAACTCTGTACTTGAGATACTGACTTTTTTGAGTTGCGGGTGTGTGTGTGTGTGTGTCTATATATATATATATAGAGAGAGAGAGAGAGAGAGACAAAGAAATAGAGAATCCTGTATCCCTACATCTGCTTGTCTGAGAGAATTCTACAGTATTCAAGAAACACAGCCCAGGCTCCAGGCTCACTTCCACAGAGAATCAACATGAGACTTAGTCTTTAGAAGAAGCCAAAGAAGTTCACATTCAACAAACAAAATACTTGACAAAAAGGCCAACTTCCTTGAATTGCCCTCTGTTGACCTAGAACTTTCTCTGGATGGATGACGTGGGAAGTTTTAAAAATGCTGAGGTCTGCCCTGCACCCACTGAGATTCTAGTTTAATTGGTTCAGGGTGTGGTGAGTGTGTCTTAAAGCTCCCCAGTGGTTCTAATGTGCAGCCATGGGCAAGAAACACAAGAAGTCTTTCAGATTCCTTTGTCAAGGACAAGAGTGGCCTTCAGAACCTCAGAGAGAATGTCTCATCCGAGAGGATCCAGCAGCTGAAAGGGGAGAGGATGCAATGAGGCTGGAAGCTAATCTGGTCTTGAATGAGAGGTTCACTGCCCAGAACTCTGATTTTCCTTCCTTCCAAAAATCTTAACAAGTATGGCAAGAAATGTTGATTAATCAGAGATATTGTTTGCCTACCAAAATGACAATGTTGTATGATTCTACCCATTGGCATTGGTGAGAAAACAGGGTTGAGGGTCCTCTCATTTATTTCAGGTTGAAGTCAAACTCTATAGTCTTTACAGAAGGAGAACTGCCAAAGTATATCAAGAGCTTTGGGTTTCCCAAGTGGCACTAACCCTCCTGCCAATGCAGTAGATGCAAGAGACTCGGGTTCTATCCCTGGATTGGGAAGATCCCATGGAAGAGGGCATGACAACCCACTCCAGTATTCTTGCCTGGAGAATCCCATGAACAGAGGAGACTGGCAGGCTGCGGTTCACAGGGTCACAAGGAGTGGACATGACTGAAGCAACTTAGCATGCATGCATGCATCAAGAGCTTTAACAATGCCTATAGACTTAATACATGCATAAAAGAGAGATATGGAAAAACATGCACCAAATTTGCCATGATTTTCTCTGGGTTTTAGGATTTCAGGTGAATTACATTTCCTTCTATTTTCATATATCGTGTTTTCTGTCTTTTACATAAATGAGTGTAATGGGGAAGGATTGAGCCTTTGGGGAAGAAATATCGAATGTAAAAATAATGTTTCATTAAAAGTTTTGCATCTTCTCCATGACTTTTATAATCAGGTATTTCCCACCACTTCACCACTCCAATTTTGTTTCTTTGGACTTGTAAAGCATATGCTGCCAGACATGACTGTTCATGGAACTCTGTAGAGCTGAGCATGGAGCTCTGGGATTTGTTTCTCAAACACTTCAGGATTCTCTCAAACAAACAGATTTGGGAGCACAGGATTCTCCAGTTCTCTGACTATAGATGCACATAAAACAAAAAGAAAAAAAAGAGCACATTTCAAATATATTTTTCAATAAGATTGCCTCATTCTGAAGCTCAAAAATTCACCGAGAACATGGATTTTGGAGACAAAAGTCTTGTCGGAATCCAAGTACTGTGGGAAATTTTATATATCTCTGCCTCACTTTCCTAAAGTATAAGTGGGGGTGAGAAGAAAAGCTATCCTGGGGTCAGAGATTATTTTCATTGAGTTTAGTGGGTTTCAGTCCTATTCTACCACTCAAGATCTATGTGACCTGGAACATGTCTCAGCCTCTCTGAGTTTTGGATGCCTCATCAGTCAGAGTGGGATGACAATAACAAACCTTCCCTTCGCACCTCAGTGTGAGTACCAACTGAGACGTGTATAACAGCTCTAAAGAACTGTGCAAATCTCAGCTATTATTATTATTTTTTTTTTACAAAAGTTCTATTTCATTCTGCCACATCAGTTCCATCCACTCCCTCTATTACCATATAGAACCAAAAATAAGATTGTGCTGTTTGAACTTTTAGGGAATCAAGGAGGCCCAGAACCTTCATCTCCTCTCATTACTGTCAAAACAAAGCAGTGACTTTGGCAGCATTTCAACACCATGATGTGTGTTGAGCCCCAGGAACCTGGCAAGGCATAGCCGTCCAGTCACACCCCTGAGGTGACTGCTAAACTTTGTGGATTGTAAATAGAAACTCACCCAGTTCTGCCAGAGAAGCCATGCCACCATAGTAGGCATTGATGTAACTCCACACAACACTTGAGATTTTCTAAATGTCACATTTCTACAGCTCTCTAAAACAAATATAAACTGCTCTGTACACTCACTCCTGGGTGCTGGCAGGAATTCAGCCTTGGTCATAATGCTGCTGCTGTAGCTAAGTCGCTTCAGTCGTGTCCAACTCTGTGCGACCCCATAGACGGCAGCCCACCAGGCTCCCCTGTCCCTGGGATTCTCCAGGCAAGAACACTGGAGTTGGTTGCCATTTCCTTCTCCAATGCATGAAAGTGAAAAGTGATAGGGAAGTCGCTCAGTCCTGTCCGACTCTTTGCGACCCCGTGGACTGCAGCCCACCAGGCTCCTCCATCCATGGGATTCTCCAGGCAAGAGTACTGGAGTGGGTTGCCATTTCCTTCTCCAGGGGATCTTCCCGACCCAGGGATAGAACCCAGGTCTCCTGCATGGTAGGCAGACGCTTCAAGGAGAAGGCGACATGTACTCAGAGGACAGGGGGGAGGAGGGGTCAGAGGAGGAGGGGAGGTCCCTTCTGGCACAGCTCAGCAACCTATAAAAGAGCTAGTTGTCAGGAGTGCTTATAGCATGCGTTTGAAAGAGGAAATAATGTCTTTCTGGTAAGATGTTTGAGCTCCACTGTTTATTTTATTGAGGCTAACATTATCACTATCGATTAATGTAACATAAGGTTTTGCATATTGATGGAGTTAGGCAAATAAAAACCCTCTAATTGCTAGTTCCTGACAATAGACTTCATAATGTTTTCTCAGATTCAAGAGAGTATAATTAAGTTGTTCGAAAACAGAAATTTAAGTTATGTCTGGCTCCCTGTTTTCCTGACTTGCTTTCCCACCAGCCATCTTCCCCAAGCAACTAGAGAACAGACGATGTTATTCTCCTACATAAAACCTGCCAGTGGCCTGCCATAGAATTAGAATAAAATCCAAATCCTTTCCATAAGGGGGGTGGCTATTAACTGGCTGAGTCTATCTTCTTTTGTTCTCCTCTCCCCAGCCCCATTCACTTTGTTCAGACACTCCAGCCTAACTGCTGTTCCTATGCTACCCAGGCATGTGCTGCCTTAGGGCCTTTGGACTTGCAGTTCCCTCTGCCTAGAATATTCTTCCCCCAGGTTTCTGTGTGGCTTCTACTTTCCTTTGGTCAGGTATTCAATCAAATGTCACCTTCCCAGTGAATACTTTTCTCACTACCCTTTCTAAAATATCAGCTCCCACACACACACATATATACACACACATACACACACACATGCAGACACTTCCTAACCCCCCTCCACTCTTTATTTTTCCATTTGCTTACCCTTTATCCTCATTATCTAGGCTATAGAAGGTGCTTAATGAATATTTATTAAATGAATGAATGACTTCACGTGACTGCCTCATCATTCAGGTCCTAATTCAAATGTCACTTCCTCTAAGAGGTCTTGCCAGCCACGCCCAGTTTAAAATACCCAGCATAGCTGTATACATTATTGTATACTCTTTTTAGCACTTAGTATCTGGATTACCTTATTTGTTTGCTTACAGATTTATAGTCTGTATCCTAAACCTAGAATGGGAGCTTCCTAGGGGCAGAGGTCCGGCCTATCTTGTTTACATCCATTGCCTTGACATCCAGAATAGTTCTGGGCATGTTAAAAGGTTCAATAAATAAAAGATGAATGAGTGCATGGCGAAAGGGAAAAGACCTGAGCAGCTGAACAAATTGACCTTCTGAAAGAAGTTGCTGCATATAAATGAATACATTTTTAGGGGAACTAAATTGCCCAGTTATATTCATAGAAAATTAACATATTAGGAAATTGAAGGCTCCCCTTCCATGGGCTCCATTCTCTGTAAAAGTAAATCACAGTAACTGAAGTAGACATGAACTGACAGGCTCTTCTGGTTTAAATAAGACGTTTAAAACCCTCATGGATCCAATACTCTAGCAAAGAAGACTGACAATAAGCTAATGATCATATGTGTGATGAATATTTACATATGGGACTTATAAATATATAACATAGGCCAGTTGGGTTGGGAGGCAGGTATGGTTGTGGAAAACTTCCCTTTGAAAGAAGGTGGACTAAGACTTGAAGTGGCTGGTAGATGGGGATCATGGAAGAAGGCTGGGGAAAGACTGTTGCCAGCATAGTAGGCAGCATGCAAAGCACATGATAAGAAGTGCCATAGTATTGTAAAAGCAGAGAGGCTTAAAGTTCTTAATAGGCCTTCCTGTGCACCTAATGACAGGTAATCAGTGATCTATTGTGGTCTCTCTAACAGCAGAGATACTGCCTTATCAAACCAAAGACCCACAGGTCATGGGAGAATTGAAGTACAGCAGCTTCTGTTTATTGATCTGATACAACACTATGTGATAAGCCCTACACATCTGCAATCTGGAAATAATCTTTGTTAAAACCTCAGATATGCAAATGACACCACTCTATGGCAGACAGTGAAGAGTAACTAAAAAGCCTCTTGATGAAAGTGAAAGAGGAGAGTGAAAAAGTTGGCTTAAAGCTCAACGTTCAGAAAACTAAGATCATGGCATCTGGTCCCATCTCTTCATGGGAAATAGATGGGGAAACAGTGGAAACAGTGTCAGACTTTATCTTTTTGGGCTCCAAAATCACTGCAGATGGTGATTGCAGCCATGAAATTAAAAGGTGCTTACTCCTTGGAAGAAAAGTTATGACCAACCTAGACAGCATATTGAAAAGCAGAGACATTACTTTTCCAACAAAGGTCCATCTAGTCAAGGCTATTGTTTTTCCTGTGGTCATGTATGGATGCAAGAGTTGGACTGTGAAGAAGGCTGAGCACCGAAGAATTGATGCTTTTGAACTGTGGTATTGGAGAAGACTCTTGAGAGTCCTTTGGACTGCAAGGAGATCCAACCAGTCCATTCTGAAGGAAATCAGTCCTGGGTGTTCTTTGGAAGGAATGATGCTAAAGCTGAAACTCCAGTACTTTGGCCACCTCATGAGAAGAGTTGACTCATTGGAAAAGACCCTGATGCTGGGAGGGATTGGGAGCAGGAGGAAAAGGGGACGACAGAGAATGAGATGGCTGGATGGCATCACTGACTCGATGGATGTGAGTTTGAGTGAACTCCAGGAGATGGTGATGGACAGGGAGGCCTGGCGTGCTGCGATTCATGGGGTCACAAAGAGTTGGACACGCCTGAGCGACTGAACTGAACTGGACTGGACAGATCCTAATACAGGCCTCAGGTGGTATCACCTATCTTGTTATTCAAGTTCTCAGTCAGCCCTCAAGGACACTGTGAGCCAGTCATGATGACTGTGCCTATTTTACACACAAAGAAACCAAGTTTCAGAAAACTGAAGGACTCAACTTAGGATCATTCAACAAGGGGATGCAAGTACCTGATGAAAAATCAGACTTGGCTTATCCCAAAGCCCTTATCCTAATCCAGGCAACAAGTTTCCAGAAAATTAACCTAACAGATGGTCTCTTTCTTTCTCTGAGGCTTAGGAAACAATTTCCAAGGCCAAAGAACTAATCTCTTTGTTAAGCCTCTGATTATCCTGTCCACACTGTCATTTCATACTGAAAAGTGGGGCCTGGAAAGATGCCATTAGCAGAAAAAGGTCTATTTCACAGTTTCAGGCTGGAATTGCCAAAAATCAAAGTTCCCCAGCCCACTACAGCATATGGTTCTATGAAGCCCAGGGCCAAAAACAAGCCTGTATCACTTATTATTCAGACCCCTCACATCCAGGGGAACTGTACACTGACAGACACAGCAGTGGAAGACAGTGTTACTTCCTTGATAGATAACCTTGGGCAAGTGACTTAATTTAAACTACTTTTCTCATGTGCTCAACCAGGCTAATAGTGGTATTACTTTATAACAATAATGGCTAACCATTATATAAGACTTAACACAGACCAGATACCAATCTAAGCATCTGACGTGTATTAACTCGTTTAATCCTTTCCACAGCCCTATGGGAGAGACTGAGGAGGACCTGTTATTCTCCCTTTCTTTTGGAAGAGTAAATGAGGCACAGTTTGAGTAACTTGCCCAGCTTCACACAATAGAACTGAGACTTGAACCCAAGCCATCAGTGAATGTCTCACTACCAGTCCATAAAACGTCTTCATGTTTTAAGGATTACATGAGATGATGCACATAAAACATTTTTGGCACAGAACCTGGTATACAGTAAGAGCTTAGTTAATGCTATCCCATTATTTTTATTGTAATCACCAACATCATTTAAAAACTAAAGCAGAAGATAGCATTTAAAACTGAGCCATAACAGCACAACTCCAGAGAGCAGACATCTGACATTTTCAGAACTGTCTTATAAAAAGAGAAGCCCTATTTTCAAGGCAGGAGCTTAAAACCCATCTTAGAGGGATGGTGCTTTTTTAAGCATCCCATTTACACAAGCAGTTCAATAAATGCCAAGGGAGCTGAACAGCACTGCAGACCGACCACTGCAGGAATTCCCCTTTAACAGCCCCCAAATCCATTTGGAACATAGTCAGCAGGGGATTGGTAGTGTACTCATCCTTGCCATCTCTGCCCCCCTATGTGACAAACTTGAGAAGTTACCACATCCTTTCAGAAAGAAGAAGAAAATAAAAACTAATTAGAAAAGGCTTACATTGCAATGAGAAGCCACTTTACAGCTAAACTCAATCAGAAGCAGTAAGAAGGACTGTGAAGCTGTGAGTGGAGTTTTGATCCTCTTCCCACAGCGGGCTCTTCCTCAAAAACTAATGACACCATGTCAGAGGGGCCTTCTCTACAATCCCATTTAAAGCAGGTGTCCCCACTCACCCTATTTTTCAGCATCATGCAGTGCAATCCCTAATTATCTCATGTAACTTGTTTGTTTCTTATCACACACATCTCTGTTTAAAAAAAAAAATCCCCAGCACCTACTAGATGGTCAATAAGTATTTGCTCGATAAGAGATATAAAATCCAGTCTCTATTCACATCTCATTTCTGAAAAACACTGAAAGTGAAAGTGAAAGTCACTCAGTCGTGTCTGACTCTTTGCCACCTCACAGACTATACAGTCCATGGAATTCTCCAGACAAGGATACTGGAGTGGGTAGCCTTTTGCTTCTCCAGGGGATCTTCCTAACCCAGGGATCGAACCCAGGTCTCCCACAGTGCAGGTGGATTCTTTACCAGCTAAGCCATAAGGGAAGCCCAAGAACACCGGAGTGGGTAGCCTATCCCTTTTCCAGGGATCTTCCTGACCCAGGAATCAAACCAGAGTCTCCTGCACTGTAGGTGGATTCTTTACCAACTGAGCTATCAGGAAGCATTGGAAAAACATTGAAGGGTGTCTAAATGTACAATTCACAGCAATCACTTCCAAAATTCTCTTTTCTCTCCTACACTCTAGCTACCTAATAGAAATATACTAGTAATAGCCACCTATGAAATTTTAAATTTTCTAGCAGCTACATTTTAAAAAGTAAAAGAAATCACGCAAAAAGCTTTAATAATCTAATCCAAATATTATCAACACATAACCAATATTTAAAAGTTATTAATGAGATCTTCTAGTCTTTTGTTGTTGTTACTGTCTTCAAAATACAATGTATATGTGATCTTCATGGGACCTTTCAACTTGAACTAGCCACATTTCATGTGTTGAATGTGACTATTGGCTGCCATATTGGACAGTCCAACTCTAGCACCTTAAAACACTCAAAAGCCTCACTCTCCCTCCCTACTATCTCAGGAAAGCACTCTCCCTTTCTGCATTTGCTGATCCCTCCGCCTGGAACTTTCACTCCTTCCCCCGTAGGTACTTTCTCATTCAGATCACCAAGCTATATCATTTATTGCCTGTTGTTTAATAGCTGTCATTCAACATTAGAACATGATTCTTGTGAGGCAAGGACCTTATTGTATCCCCAGAACCTAGCACAGTGCCTGATATATCCTAGGCCCCCAATGAGTATTTATGAATGAATGGAATCAGGAATGAGTGAATGACCAAATGACCTCATTAGATCTCATGCCTTCTTTCCTTTGTACCATGGTATCCTAGAGGACACAGACCCACCCTACTCTAGCACTCTAGAGAGTGTGAACCATACTTTTGTTCAGGGTCTTAATTATTTTGGGGCCATGAACCCATGAACGCTTGTGACACTCCTGGGTCTTTTCTCAAAACAAAATTTTTGATTCATGTTGATGTATGTGGCAAAAACAAATGCAATATTGTAAAGCAATTATCCTCCAATAAATAAATATAAAGTTTTAAATACATAAAATCCACAGAATTACAAGAAAATTGATATATGCAATTAAAGTTGGGCATTTTTTTCTTAAAATTGTGTATGGTAATACAGCACTTTTTATTAATGTACTAAATACAAGATATAACAGTAAGTCTAATAACTTTCCTGATTTTGAAGTAGCTGTAAGCATACATACTATTGAGAGATTTGTCAAACATTGAAATGTTTGAATGTGAAAGTGAACCTATTTATAATTCTTGTGGGTAACAATGTGTAATATTATTCTATTCCTAACTGTGAAAAGAAGAGAGGCAAAAAGCAAAGGAGAAAAAGAAAGATATAAGCATCTGAATGCAGAGTTCCAAATAGCAAGAAGAGATAAGAAAGCCTTCTTCAGCAATCAATGCAAAGAAATAGAGGAAAACAACAGAATGGGAAAGACTAGAGATCTCTTCAAGAAAATTAGAGATACCAAGGGAACATTTCATACAAAGATGGGCTCGATAAAGGACAGAAATGGTATCGACCTAACAGAAGCAGAAGATATTAAGAAGAGGTGGCAAGAATACATGGAAGAACTGTACAAAAAAGATCTTCACGACCCAGATAATCATGATGGTGTGATCACTAATCTAGAGCCAGACATCTTGGAATGTGAAGTCAAGTGGGCCTTAGAAAGCATCACTAAGAACAAAGCTAGTGGAGGTGATGGAATTCC
>SJYX01022075.1:53605-85504 GCA_006410675.1 Oreotragus oreotragus | reverse complement strand
CTGAAGAATTGATGCTTTTGAACTGTGGTGTTGGAGAAGACTCTTGAGAGTCCCTTGGACTGCAAGGAGATCCAACCAGTCCATTCTGAAGGAGATCAACCCTGGGATTTCTTTGGAAGGAATGATGCTAAAGCTGAAACTCCAGTACTTTGGCCACCTCATGCAAAGAGTTGACTCATTGGAAAAGACTCTGATGCTGGGAGAGATTAGGGGCAGGAGGAGAAGGGGACAACGGAGGATGAGATGGCTGGATGGCATCATGGACTCGATGGACATGAGTCTGAGTGAACTCCAAGAGATGGTGATGGACAGGGAGGCCTGGCGTGCTGCGATTCATGGGGTCGCAAGGAGTCAGACACGACTGAGCGACTGAACTGAACTGAACCAAACTGAAGGAAATGCATTCCAGTTAGGGTAAATAGATGAATTTTCTTTCCCACCCAATTTTGAATTCTACTCACTTCTTTGTGAGATTTCCCTGGTGGTCCAGTGGTTAAGACTCCATACTCCCTGTGCAGGGGGCAGGGGTTTGATCCCTGGTCAGGGAACTCAGATCCCACATTCCAAGCAGTGTGGCCAAAAACAAATATTCAATTTTTGGCGTCCTTGAACTCTGAGACCCTCCAATTTAGTGTGAGAATTCAGCTCTTCAACTTGGCCCTTCTTTCCCTTAGAGGGAAGGATTTGAGGAGATAATTATAAGATGTCTCAATGTTGCTTTTCCACTGAAGTCTAGGGTTTGGAGGTAGAAGATGAGGGGTGGGATGGAGGCTAATGCATTAAAAATATTTTCTGCCCAAGTATCATACACACTGGTCAGATCCATGAATGTTAGATTCTCACTGGCTGCCTCTCTCACTACCTAACTTTGCAACCAAAGGCAAATATCAGCCTCTTTGAATTTTAGCTGCTTCATCCATAAGATGAAGTAAGATTTTCTACTCACAGGATGGACAGCAAGGTGAAACATGATAATAAACTTACCAAAAGCCAGGCACCACATGTGAACTCAGTGGATATGTCCTGTAGTGCTGTTTCCATTGGCCCGTGTCTGTCTTATCCTCTTCCTCTAATAAAAGTTCCAGTGTCCAGCAGGCCCTCCACACTCAGTTTCTGAGTTGGTCTAATTGGCACCACTGGCCATCTTTACTCTGTATTCAGGTCAGCCTCCTTTATTGGCTCCTATCAGGCTGTATGCTCTGATGGAAAGGGATTGGAATTATCTAGGCTTGACCTGGCACCCTCGAGGTCTGTGGATAGGTGAGCCTCTTCAAGTTACGTTATTCTTCAGGGTTGCACGTTAACATGATAAGTAGTGGGTCTCCCTCTCAGAGACAAAATAAGGATTAAGCGAATGCAGTTTTGTTTAATAAATGTTTGTTGTCTTTCCTTGGATTTCTTTTAAAATGGAAATTAATTACTATGAGGGGGCATTCAGGCAGAGCAAAAATTGTTGAAAAGGGAAGTAGAATGAAAAAACAGGCTTTGCCACCAAAAGTTCATTTCATGTTCATCAACTCTATTTTTCTGACTTTCAGGTTTCCTAGCCACAAGCATCCAACTAAACACTTATATTAGGAAAAATTGAGAGTTCCCAATAAGAAAATAATAAGCCCTGTGAACCTACCCCAACTATCACAATTGGTCCCCAACATGAGGGTCAGATTCTGCTGCTGGCAATAGGACAGTAGAAGAGTAACTTTGTTTTATGGGAGAAATAGGGAATTCAGATTTCTCTTAGGTGTGGCCAGGAACACCCATGAGCAACGCAACTCCCTCTGAACTGTCCTGTAACCCAGGGATTTTTAAATGATGTCCATGCAGAAGACAGGAGAGTATAAATAGAGACTGGTTCTCAGAGGCCAATCTCAGTACTGTGTGTATTCCCCAATTATAACCACCATCTCCCCACTTCCCCCTAAACCCAAAGTACTGGGAGAAACAATTCATTCTCCAGACAAGAGTGGCCTTGGAGTCAGATAGGCCTGGATTTATGCCCCAGCTCAGTCACTTACCACCTGGATAGACTTCAACAAAATAATCTGTTTCTAAGCCTCAATCTTCCTCAACCATAAAACAGAGAACATATCACCACTGTAAGTACTGGAGATTCTATAGAGAAAGTACCTGACCTACAGTAGATATTCAATAAACAGCAAGTATTACTGTATAGTATGAACCACAAGACTTGAAGAGGAGTATGGTGTCCAAAATTAGAGGAGGTGAGAGAAATCAAGGTGCAAGAAAGGGAAGCAGGAAGTCAAACTGAGAGACCTGATTGCTGCAGGAATTTCAGCTTGTTCAGTGCTGCTGTGAAGTAAATGATAATGTAGGGATGATGAGAAGGTAATTTTAAGTACTACAAAAATGAGTTATTCGTGAACATAGCACAAAGCACAAGATGAAAAGTGACATGTACAGGAGGCAAATTATAGATCTCATTTCCAGTGTCTTATCACAAGTCACACTGCATGATGGGCCCGTCCCAGCCCTTCCTGTGAACATCACTGTTCACCAAAAGACTTGGAAGGGAAAATCCCATCGCATAAAGTGATGACAACAATTAAAATGTCAGAAGGCAAGGAACTGTCACTATTTCTTTGGTGACCAGGTTACTTCTAGCTTTTCAATTTCCCTTCCCTGACTTTTGGGACCTTTGTAACCAGTGACAATCTAAAGCACAAAGAATATGTAAAATTTATTAATTGTTCATTATTTAACTCCATTTCCAAGTTCTCTTTTCCCTTGGAGTTGCACATAGAAAAGCATCAGTGCCAATGGTAAAAAGGAGGCTTGATTTTGCTCTCACACTCCAACCAGAGACCCAGGAAGCTCTGTTCACAATGAATAATGTTTCTTCTTTCTTTGTCTACTCCCTGTATTTTCTCTCTCCTTCCAGTCATGCTACCTCCTCTCCTCCCAGACAGTTATGTCACCTCTCAGGATTCTGTGGAAAAGTATCAGGCCTAGGACCCACAGGCACACAAAAAATGTGGAGGTGACATCAGCTTTTGCCATGTGCAGGGCATTATCCTAGATGTTGAGGAAAAAGATACTCATGGCCATTAGGTACTTGCAATCTACTTATTCTACACAACTAGGTGAAAGTCATTCCTTAACAGAATACAAGGTTCCCACAGTCCACCTCCAGTCCTCACTCCCAGCCCCACCTTTCACTGCTTCTGCTACCACAATGCAGACTAGAACCCAGAACTAACTCCAGGTCCTAGTACTTTACATGGAGCTGTGATACATCTGAAAACCTAAGAGAAAGCTAAGTTTAAATCCAACACTACCACTTACAAACTTATGTGACTTAGGCAATTTTCTTAACTTCTCCAGACCTCAGTTGCCCTATTTATAGAATGTGGATGATAATACTTTTTTTCATAGGATCACATGAAGATTAAACAAGATGACACATGACAAGTGCTTGATGCGTGAATGACAGAAAGCTCCCTCTAGATGCCCATCTCTCCCCACTATGTTAGATGTGAGTAGAAACAAAGGAGGAAGAAGAAAGTTCCCTGTTAAAACACTTTTTTCTTCCATATTAATATACCAATAAGAGATACTGTTGTTTCAACAATCTTATTATAAAAGCAAGTCACCTCTGTGTATGTTAAGCTTATCAATTTCCACCTTTGTATAATCTATTTAAATTAGGACACTACCTTTCAGAGTTTGAAATTTTAGTGTTATGCTTTCAATGTAGAGGAGCAAGGTTACTTTAAAAGCCTTTTCCCTGGTGGCTCAGAGGTTAAAGCATCTGCCTGAAATGCATGAGACCTGGGTTTGATCCCTGGGTTGGGAAGATCCCCTGGAGAAGGAAATGGCAACCCACTCCAGTATTCTTGCCTGAAGAATCCCATGGATGGAGGAGCCTGGTGGGCTACAGTCCACAGGGTACCAAAGAGTCAGACACGACTGAGTGACTTCACTCTTTTTAGGAATGAAGCTGATGGCAAGCAAAACTTTGGACATTCATAACACAGCAAGTGGATGGCTGAAGAACAGGGTTGGGATGGGGGAAAGGAAAACCAGAGAATAAAAGAGAATAGGATAAGGGTCCTGAGAGGGAAACAGAAGGCCATTACATACACACTTGTCCCACTTTGTCATTGTGCCTTCGACTCTGGTGGCAGCTGGAATGTCACTGACAATCACCCAAACTCCTGCCTTTGACATACTGACTGTGGATTGAGACATCAGGATGCATTTGTCAGGCTGCCTTGTCAGCTTGCCCCAGTTCAGGCAGACTTCTTAGCAGAGGCTCTTGCTGCTCCAGTCCAGCACAGGTAGCTCCCATACAAAACCCTTTCCTCTCTCCTACTGAGATGACAAAGAAAGGGTGGAAAGGGAAATGAGGGAAAGGATGGAGAAAGATGAGCATGCATAGAAGTAAGTCAGAATCTTACTGTTTCCCTACTGCTCCTGCATAGGTAGCACAATACTTCCAAGCCAACGGACTATAAGAATTTATCCCCCACCATTGCTCACCAAAAATGAAGATCATGCCATCCAGTCCCAGCACTTCATGACAAATAGATGGGGAATCAATGGAAACGGTGACAGATTTTATTTTCCTGGGCTCCAAAATCACTGCAGATGGTGACTGCAGCCATGAAATTAAAAGGGCTTCCTCCTTGGAAGAAAAGCTATGACAAACCTAGACAGCATATTAAAAAGCAGAGACATTACTTTGCCAACAAGGTCTGTACGGTCAAACCTACGGTTTTTCCAGTAGTCATGCAAGGATGTGAGAGTTGGTCCACTGATGCTTTTGAACTGTGGTGCCAAAGAAGACGCTTGAGAGTCTCTTGGGTTACAAGGAGATCAAATCAGTCAGTCCTAAAGGAAATCAGTCCTGAAAATTCATTGGAAGGACTGAGGCTGAAGCTGAAGCTCCAGTACTTTGGCTACCTGATGTAAAGAGCTGACTCATTGGAAAATACCCTGATGCTGGAAAGATTGAAGGCAGGAGGAGAAGGGGATGACAGAGGATGAGATGGTTGGATGGCATCACCAACTCGATGGATATGAGTTTGAGCCAGCTCCAGGAGTTGGCAATGGACAGTGTGCTGCAGTCCATGAGGTCACAAAGAGTCGGACACGACCGAGCAACTGAACTATTGCTCATATTCTCCTTAACATCTTGCCTATATATGCCATTTCAGATGTTTTCAAAACATTTGATTTTCATAATATATATGTAAATAGATTGTAAGCAGAGCAGGTAGGACTATCCCTACCTTGTGTTTAAAAACACTAGGAGACTATGGTCTAAAAATGTTGGTCCTTTCTCAGATTCCAACCACTCATTAGGTAATAGGTTGCTTTAGGACCAAAATCTCTTGACTCTGTATTCCAAGAAATGACTCAGTTCTCAAGTTTTACACTAGGCTTTTAAATCACTATCACACCAGAGTGGGAGGTTCCCACTGTGTGAGTCTGTAGGCAAGAATGGGAAAGCTTCAAGTTTCAAACTCTGCCTTCTAGGGACTTCCCTGATGGTGCAGTGGATAAGAACCCGCCAGCCAATGCAGGGGACACAGGTTTAATCCCTAGTCTAGGAAGACTCCACATGCCATGGAACAACAAAGCCCAGATGCCAAAATTACTGAGCCAAGCTCTAGAGCCCATGAGCTGCAACTACCAAGCCCATATGCTGCAACTACTGAAGCTCACGTGCTCTAGGGTCCACCAAGAGAAGCCATCGCAATAAGACAGCTCTGTCTGCAGGTAGCAGCCACTCCCACTGCTGAGTAAACAAGTGCCCCTTGACTACCCTCAGTCCTAGAACCAGGCCCACATGTGTCAAGCATAGAGAAGAGACCCTGGAAGCGAGCTCAGGACCTCTAGGGGCAGGGAATTTGGGGTCTCTAAAAAAGGGGCACAGTCTACATGGGCACAGGCATTTATCAATGCAGGGGAAAATGCTGCAAGAGGGCCAGAGTGGGGCCTAAACTGTAGGCCCAGGACAGCGACCCTATAGCTGAGGTCTAAGGGGAGTTTTGCCCATGAATATTTGTTCTTTTCCACCTCCAAGTATCAACTCCAGCTGACAAAGTCTATTCATCAAGACTTCTTCACCTGTAATGCTGATAAAGAATGCACATGTCCTATTTCAATGATTCTCAACCCTGTTTTCATGGAAATTCTTTCATTATGTTGAAAAGAAAGACAAGAATTCTCAAAAATCATTTTACCATGATTAATATTAATCTTAAAAGATAGAACGCTTATCCACAATTACCAAAAAGTAGAAATGACCCAAATGTCTACCAATGGATGAATGTGTAAACAAAATGTGGTTTATGAATATGGTAGAGTATTATTTAGCCATAAAATGAAATTCTGATATATGCTATAACATGGATGAAACTTGGGGACATTATGCTAAGTGAAATGAGACAGACAAAAAAGGACAAATTTAATACTGCTTATGTGAGTTACCTACAATCAGCAAATTCATAAATACAGAAAGTAGAATAGTTACCATGGGTAGGAGGAGGGGGAATGGAAAGTTATTGTTTAATAGGCAGAAGATTTCTGCCTGGGATGATGAAAAAGTTCTAGAAAAAGATAGTGATGGAGGTTGTACAACAGTGATTACGTACTTAATGCTAATGAACTGTGCATTTTAAAATGGTTCAAATAGTAAATATTATGTTATGTATATTTTGCCACAATTTTTTAGAAAGATAAAATGCTACCGTACATCCTCAAGGTTTTCTGGAGAGGAATGTTAAAGAAGAAAGATAAAAGAGCCCCAAATCAAATTTCCAAAAACAGTGCCACCTCCAAAAAGACTAGGAATACTTCTCTAAGGGAAACTGTATATTTCAGCATCATCCAAGTGTCACAATTATTCTTTTCCCTCTTCATTTGTACCTTGTCCCTTATCATAGGAGCCTGCAATTTAAATAAATTGATTCTTCCTCCTTCGCTGTTCTGTACCACAATAACTGAAGATATACACCAAATTAAAAACCACCCCAAGGCTAATGCTAAACTCAGCATTGCTGCTAAATCAGCCCTAGACTACAGAGTTAAAACTCTTCACAAACACCTACCAAGAATTACTCATGGAGGAGGTTCTTTCTAATTTTCAGTTTTCATGGATTTTTAAATTAAATGAACCCTCTGCACCCACACTCATGCCTAATAGATACAGAAATTTGTACTGGCATTCAGAAAATGATGACACACTACAGATGTGATTGCTGAAGAAATTATTCCTTTGTTACTTTAAAAATGGTCATACACCGTTTTTAGCCAGGTCTTCACTGCCAGACTGGGAAACGAGGCAATGGTCTAATTCATTATATCTCAATTATCTGGGCAACTGCCTGAATTCTTATCTCCCTTTTGTCAGTGAAAATAAAACATGATTGGGGAAGTTAAACATGACAAGAATGGGCTTAAAAAACTTTCCTAAAACTTCCTGATTTCTCTCCTCTGTGAACATATTCATGCCAGTCTCTCACTATCATTTCAGTTCAGTTCAGTTGCTCAATCACTCAGTCATATCTGACTTTTTGTGACCCCACGGACTACAGCAAGCCAGGCTTCCTGTCCATCACCAACTCCTGGAGCTTGCTCAAACTCATGTTCATTGAGTCGGTGATGCCATCCAGCCATCTCATCCTCTGTCGTCCCTTTTTCCTCCTGCCTTCAATCTTTCCTGCATCAGGGTCTTTTCCAGTGAGTCAGTTCTTCACATCAGGTGGCCAGAGTAGTGAAGCTTCAGCTTCAGTCTCAGTCCTTCCAGTGAATATTCAGGATGATTTCTTATAGGACTGACTGGTTTAATCTTCTTGCTGTCCAAGGGACTCTCAAGAGTTTTCTTCAACACCACAGTTCAAAAGCATTAATTCTTTAGCATTTAGCTTCTTAAACCTGCTTCTCAAAGTGTAACCCAAAGAGCTGCAGTATCAGCACCATCTGGGAGCTTTCTAAGAAATGCTGCCACATCGAGAGCAAAGCCCTAGATCCACTGAATAAGATTTCCAGTTATACACCATTTCCTAGGATCTTCACATGTACTGTAAAATTTAAGAAGTCCTACTATGTTAGTTTCTTGTTGATGTTATAACAGATTATCACAAATTTCGTTGCTGAAAATGATAGAAATTTAATTTCTCACACTTCTGGAGGCCAGGTGTCCAAAATCTGTTTCACTGGACTGAAATCAAGGTACTGGCAGGACCACTCTCACTCCAGATGCCTGAGAGAAGAATCTGTCCCTTGCTTCTTCTAGCTTCTGGTGGCTGCTGGCTTCCTCAGCTGTAACCACTCTCTGCCTCCATCTTCACAAGATACATGTCAGATCTGTCTCTGCTCTGTCTCTTGTAAGGACAGCTGTGATATAATTAAAGATAATCTCCTCATCTCAAGACCCTTAATTTAAATAGCACCTGCGAAGTCTCTTTCTAGATAAAGTAAACACTTCACACTCTGGGGATTAGTACCTGGATATAATTCCCTGGTGGCTCAGTGGCAATCTGCTTGCCAGTGCAGGAGACGTAGGTTCTATCCCTGGTTCAGGAAGATCCCCTGGAGGAGGGCATGGCAACCCACTCTAGTTTTCTGGCCTGGAGAATCAATCCCCATGGACAGAGGAGTCTGGCGGGCTACAGTCCATGGGGTCACAAAGAGTTGGACACAACTGAGCAACTAAGCACAAGCACAGGCACCAGCATTCTTGCCTGGGAAATGCCATGGGCAGAGGACCTGGAGGGTTACAGTCTATGCGGTTGCAAACAGTCAGATGCGACTCAGCGGCCAGACAACAGCAATGACAATCCCTTAGTGAGCCATTTTCATGCCTATCATCTACAAAGGTTTATTTCCACATGCTAATTGGGATACAACAAAATCACATACGTGATCTGTATAAATGCCATCTCCAAACATCAATTTAAAACATTTAACAAAGGGTTGTCCTTTAAAACCTATTTTCAGCAAAGAAGCATCAAAATTTCAAAGAGTGCTCCGTGAGCCAAACCCAAAGACTCTGAAATTTCCTTCTATTATGAAGTCACAAACATAGCCCTCACCCACCTGGGCTCCTATCACATATTCAGATTTCTATGTTTCACCTGCAAGATCCAAGTCAGCAAAGAAGGGTCTGGGAGTCTGAATTTTAACACGAATCCNGCTCAGCTTTCTTCACAGTCCAACTTTCACATCCATACATGACCACAGGAAAAACCATAGCCTTGACTAGGCGGACCTTAGTCGGCAAAGTAATGTCTCTGCTTTTGAATATACTATCCAGGTTGGTCATAACTTTTCTTCCAAGGAGTAAGCGTCTTTTAATTTCATGGCTGCAGTCACCATCTGCAGTGATTTTGGAGCCCAAAAAAATAAAGTCTGACACTGTTTCCACTGTTTCCCCATCTATTTCCCATGAAGTGATGGGACCGGATGCCATGATCTTCGTTTTCTGAATGTTGAGCTTTAAGCCAACTTTTTCACTCTCCTCCTTCACTTTCATCAAGAGGCTTTTTAGCTCCTCCTCACTTTCTGCCATAAGGGTGGTGTCATCAGCATATCTGAGGTTATTGATATTTCTCCCGGCAATCTTGATTCCACCTTGTGTTTCTTCCAGACCAGCGTTTCTCAAAGGGGAATTTATTTTATTCTCTTTTCCACATCCTTCCCCAGTCTCCATTATGACACACATACTTACTTCTAGTCCGACAATACCGAAGTAATAAAGCTAAAGAAAAAAACTGTTTAATTACTAATCAAAATATTCTCTAATCCAATAAAGGTGCTGGCCCTATCCTCTCAGGGTTTAGCCAGTCAGTCCTTGGGGTTTTGTAACAGAAACATTAAATATAACCACAGTTGTAGCTAAACAAAACAACTTACAACTCATTAAACAATTAGCTCCTAAGTAACAAGCTTGATATGATTTTATTTTGCATTTTGTGATGACACAGGAGTAATCAAGGTGCTGTGGATAGATGGGATCCTCATCCAAAGTTAACAAGACATGGGGCTCATCTAAAAAGAAAAATTTGGCTAAAAGTTCTAGAGGTTTATTTACTCAGCAGCCTAGAGTTGCTGCTGCTGCTAAGTCGCCTCAGTTGTGTCCAACTCTGTGCAACCCCATAGACGGCGGCCCACCAGGCTCTCCCGTCCCTGGGATTCTCCAGGCAAGAACACTGGAGTGGGTTTCCATTTCCTTCTCCAATGCCTGAAAGTGAAAAGTGAAAGTGAAGTCGCTCAGTCATGTCCAACCCTTAGCGACCCCATAGACTGCAGCCTACCAGGCTCCTCTGCCTGTGGGATTTTCCAGGCAAGAGTACTGGAGTGAGTTACCATTGCCTTCTCCGAGCCTAGAGTTAGACACTATCAAAAGTTAGAAGCTGAAATAATGGTGTCCTTGCAGAGAAAGAAACACCATGAAAGATATGCTGAGCATTCAAGAAACTGCACTGTGAAAGTAAAAGTCCTGCTCATTTCGCCATCATGGGCAATGAACAGCTTCTTGCAATATTTTTCTGTGATGTAGGACAACTGAGGAGTCAGAGAGACTGATTAAGGAGACTATTGGAAAAACCCATATGCAAGATGATGGCAGTTTGTACCAGGGCAGTTTTGGGAGAGGTGTATGGATTGGGAATTACTTTGGAAGTTTAATCAGCCAACTTATTGATGGATCGAATGCATGCATGGAAGGAACTGAGAAAGGCTCCAGTGTGTTTGGCTTGAGCAACTGGGCGTGTAGAAGTGGCATCTTCTGAAACGGAGAAGGGCGTGTAGAAGTGGCATCTTCTGAAACGGAGAAGAGCCAAAGGGGTATGACCGAGATTCCACCGTTCAGTCTGGGGCACTGAATGGCTTTTTCACTCCTGGCACCAATCATGTGGTACCTTTTCCAGCACTTCTCCAGCATTCCCACATCAACTAGGTGTCCTACAGTTCAGTTTAATTCTGACACAAACTACCTGGAGTTAGTATCAGACATCCCAGGTTTAAAGACTCAGTCCCACAGGACTGCTTTCATTTCAGAGGCCAACCACAAGTGTCAAGTCACCATACTCTGGCCAACCAGCTATAAATCAGGGGTTCCTAACAGCCCCCCACTCAGTTCCCATAAGTTTCTAGAACAGCTCCTCACAGGACTCAGGAAGCCACTCTTCTTACACTTACAACTTATTACAAAGGGTACAAATAAGCAGCCAGACAAGGAGGTACATGGGGCAAGATTCAGAAAGGTCCCAAACCCAGGAGCCTCTGTCCTCATGGAGTTGGGGTACACATTCTCCCAGCACAAGCATATGTGTTGAGCAACTTAGAAACTCCAGGAACTTTACTGAGAAATTTTTGTGCAGGCTTTATTACATAGGCTGGGTGATTAAATCATTGATCACTGATGATTAACTCAACCTCTAGTCCTTCTCCCCTTGCTGGAGGTTGGGGCAGAGTTGCCTCGTTACAGTCAAAGACTATTTTATTACCCTTATCACTCAGCAGACTTAACAGGAGCATAGATGTTTCTGATGCCACAAGTACAGTTTCCGATAGTATCACTACCATTTCACCAAGTAGGTAGTCACATAAAAACCTGGAACCCAGGGAGGCCAGCTTCAAATACTGTTTCTGTCATTTACTAGCTTCTGTGGACAGGTACTTGGCCTCTCCATGCTTTAGCTTCTCCATCCCCAAAATGCAAATAATAACCAGCTTGCAGTGTTCTATTAAAATAAGAGAAAAAGCATGCAAAGTAATGATTCACTCAACACATACGTACAGTGCCTACTGTGAGATAAGAATTGTGCTTAGGGCTAGAGGTAGAACATGGGGCAAAACAAATAAAAACCCAGCCCTCATGAACCTACATTCCAGTGGGAAAGGCAGAGAATTAACAGATTAAAGAGCGAACACATGCCATACCACTGATGGTAATAAGTGCTGTAGAAAAAATAGTAGGAAAGAAGAATAGGGAGTGGATGTGGGTAATGCTGTCATCTTAAATAAAAGAGTCAGAAAAGGCCTCACTGAGAAGGGGCATTATGAGCAGAGAGCTGCGGAGGTGAGGAAAGGGTCAGGCAGACGTTTGAGCAGGGAGTGTTACAGGTATTGAGAAAAGCAAGTCCCAAGAGCCCTCGGGTAGCAACTTGCCTGGATGGGTGCTGAGCCCTGTAAGGAGGCCAGTGTGACCAGAGGTGACTGCTGAGAAGTGACAGCCCCTTTTCAGAATGCCCCAAATATTCACTGTCAGGGTGGCTGTTTGGCCTGCATCCTAAGCTACTACTTTCCAGATACATATTGTTTTAACTTCCCAACTTCACTCTAATTATTTATCTGCTAATTAATACATTGATAGCAGAGCCCAGAATACTCTTTTTTTAAATTGCTATTCCTATCCCTGGGTTTGCCTGGAGAATCCCGTGGGCAGAGGAGCCTGGTGGGCTACAGTCCACGGGGTCACAAAGAGTCGGACATGACTGAGTGACTTCACTCACTTTCACTTTATCCTAACCAAGTACCTCAGATAGGAAAGATCAAATGTCATCTGGAAACTGACCAAACATACACAGACACATGGACACACACACACACATACACACACACAAATTGCCAACTCATTCTACTCCCTGAAGTATTAGTCTGTTGGCCCGTGTGTCCTTATCGACACAATATAACTAAATCGTTTTTAAGTTCATTTGCATTAAGAAGTGTTTACTCTTGGGAATTCACTTTTAACACGGCAATCTCCACCAAGACTGGCTTTCCTGAAATTCCTTCAGCAAGGATACTGCTTGCATTGGCTACATCAACAGTTAACCTGAATATCACACACCAAAATGCCTTAGCATTCAGGGTGCTTTATTAGCAACATGTGTTTTCTCTATAGTTCATAAATACTGATTGTTCCAATGACCATAATTTGAGGAGCAAGTTTCTAAAGAACTAGAAATGCGTGTGGAGAAAGTTAGGAAGGGTCATGTCTTTATAATTGCCCTGTGAACAAAGAATATGTATCCCAGGGAAAATAATCACTACCATTTATTGAGCATTTATGATCAGCCATGTAATAGTGGTGAGTGTTTCAATAAGCTCATTAAGTTAAATCTTTACAATACCCTGCATAGTAGGTATTAGCCCCATATTACAGATCAAGAAATGTCATCTCAGAGAGGTGACTGGCCCAAGGTCATATAGCTAATGAGGGGTAGAAGAAAGATTTGAACTCAGACAAACCAGTAGTAAAAACAGCGCACCCAATGTATATGAAACAAAGATCCAACAAGTGATTTCATTCTGAGACTTAGGGCAAAGCTCTCTTTGCAGAAGTAGAAGGGTTGTCCCTACTGGTAGCCATGAAAAGTTAGAGCTGAATACCTGAATGGATCATGATCAATTCCCAAGACAAGAGGAAGAAACATGCTGAGTGACTCCTTTCCACAGGAGCAAATTGACAGATAAGTTGAATTTGGGTCCACGGGGCTGGAGCCTTTCCCCATGAATTAGCTGTGGGTGCTTAATGTTGATGACTGAGAGCAATTACATCACTCAGAGCAGATGGGAGCATATGGCGCCAGCCAAAATGAATCAATGTGTCACAGCAGCAAGGTTCTTGAATAAGATTTAGAAAATGTTACCAAACAGTGATTATAATACTACCATGGGGTGTAGGGCCAGCAGTTACATCTTTCTGACAATAATTTATGGCACTTTCCTTTACCCGTATCCAGTTGCCATTGTTACAGCTCCAGTCTGCTGGTGGAGAAATGGAGGTACAAAGCAGTTTGACTCAATTTACACAGTAAGTCATTGGCAGAACTTGTAGGGTTTTGAGAAAGCCTTAAAAAAAGACTCCTTTTTCCTGACTGAGTCTTGAACCAATTTAAAAACAAAGAAATAAAATAGCAGAGGCAGAGATAGAGCACAAGATACCATCTTATTACAAATAAAGCTAGCTTGGAAGACAAATGGCCAACTGCCATACAATCAACTCAGTTACAGATAACCCAAGGGGAAGGTGAGTCTGGCCAGGTCACTGCCCCTACTCATTGCCCTGGATAGAAGAGAAAGGAGAAATCCCCTCTTCTCAACACCTTGGCGAGATAGGTTTAGTTCCCAGTAAAAACAAGGACCAAACAGCCAACAAGATAACTCACTTCATCCACCTGGGGAGTCAGTCCTTTTAGGGATGTCACTCTGCCCTGTGATTTTTCTCATCAAGGTCTTTAGGTCCAACCATAATGTTCTAAGTGGGAGAGGGGCTTCTGCTGAAGGAAATAGATATAACTGTTATTAATCATCCTGGGAAGAGGTTGACCCAGACAGGAATTTAGGATTCAAGAAGACATCTCTTCTTTCCAGGGATGAATATATTATTAGAGCAATTGGTCCTGTCTCGAGGGAAGACACAAAAGGAAGCATCCATGCCACCACTTTGGCTCACTCCTTAGATTCACGTTTCCAGGCCCGCTCTTTGTCAGTGTTGCCTGATCCCCCAGAGGCATAGGCCCACCCTCAGCACTAGGCAAGAAGAGTAAACAAAAATCTCACTGAGAGCTGGGCAGCGCCAAAAGCCGTTGCAGCACTGAGCAGATACCATCAGTTTGAATGGCACATTCGGAAGCCTCAGGTCCACAGACCAAGCCTCACCCTCTCTCCTTAGTCTCTAATCTGCAGTCTGTTGCCAAGTTCTCAACTAAGATTTCTCATCTCAAATCTCCTTCTTCAGGGTGCTTTCAAAGGTAAAAGCATTTTATGCTCCCAACCAAAATATTCTGCTATTCCACCCAAGTGATGATGACATTCATTTTCACAGTTTACTTTAGACATTTACTTCAAACAGAAGCAGTTTAGCCTCTGGCTGCATTAAACCTTTCCACTCCAAAATACACTCTTTCATTTATCTTTACATAACCAGAAGGCCTATTCAAGTGTTGCTTTTGTTGTTAAAGGAGAAATCTGACCCCAGAAGTCAAGTCTGACTTCCATCTGCAGGAAAACAGAGAAAATGCTGGCAATTTTAAAATAGTTATTGCCCACCTCTATCCCAGATATTTGTTCTAGCCCTCAAGGTTTAAAAAACATGGATGGTTCCGTCTAGTCCCATTACAAAAGTTCTAGTCCTATCTCAGAACACAGACAGAGATAAACATTGTCCTTCTGACCTTAACAGAATCTTCATATTTTCAGAGCTCTTTTAACAGCTTTTTCTGCCCCAACACACTTAAGATAATAAACTCTGTCAGTAACAGCACCTTATAGACTCCAGCAAGAATTCTTTTGGGGGGATGTAATACACAGACATAGAATCTTTAAGGAGAAAAAATTCTGCAGTATGGAAGGTAATTATACCTCTCCACTCTCCACTCTAAATTCCTATCATCCCTGCAAATAAGAGTAAGCTGGAGGCTCTAATTTGCCTGCTTTCTTTTACCACAGCCATTATTTAATTCAGCTGGATATGTTTTATTGCAAACCTCACCACTCCTCAGAAGCCCTTGTCTTTGGGTCACTTCATTTTCCCTTATTCTCTGCCCAGCAAGTTGTTAATATCTCAAGGTTCAGGAGGAACCCTACTGAGAAGCCTAATGCTCACCTCATTAGAACCAAAGTTTACATTTGCAAAGAGCAGAAATACTGCCTCACAACACAAGGATCTGATTTCTTTCAAATTCCCTTATAGGTGTCCTAAAAAATATGTGATTTTCTTAAGAGTTTGGAAGAGTGCTGCCCTATCAACTTAAAGCCTTTCTGCGGTTTTTTACCCTTAATTTTCAGTGGTTTCAGGAATACTCCTCCTTTAAGCAAGATCCATACATGGAAATTACATTACATGAATGAAAAATGCATATTCATTTGCAAAATCATTTACCCATTTACTCAATTTATTTGAAAGTTCGATTTACATACACATGAGGGGAATCACGTATAAAGTTAGGTATGTGCGTGTGTGTGAATGCTAAGTCGCTTCAGTCATGTCCAATTCTTCATGACCCCATGGACTGTAGCCCGCCAGGCTCCTCTGTCCATGGATTTCTCCAGGCAAGAATACTGGGGTGGGTTGCCATACCCTCCTCCAGGGGATCTTCCCAACCCAGGGACTGAACTGCATCTCTTACGTCTCCTGCTTCGGCGTGCAATTTCTTTACCACTAGCACCACTTGGGAAAACCAAAATTAAGTTATACCTACACCCATAAAGAAAATTCTTCCTCAAAAATTCACCAGTCCTTCTCTATACATGCTTTATATCTATTTGTTATAGTCACATATATCCCAAAGATACAAAATATGAATAACTACACAAAAATATCATTGCTAGCTGTTATTTTGGGAACTTGCTGCAAGAAAACCTCAGCTTTCCACATCATATCAAAAAAGACTGAGCTAAAATGTCTGTTTTCAGCATAAAAACTTCAAAATGTGTGAATAGGTGAGTTAGGATCAGGTACCTCAGATGCCAAAAGGCTCTGCCCTAAAATTTACTCTCTCTTAGAGAAAACAGCTATTTGAGTCAGAGGCAGGAAGATAAGAAAAGCTCTTTACATCTTCAAATTAAGTGAGTTGCCCGTTTTGCAACTGTGTTCACTTCTGACAGCCTGATAAACAAATATTTCAGGGGAAACTGTATATAAAGAAAATAAATTGTCCCTTGGAACTTTCATGCCCGGCACCCTTGAGAAATAAAGAGTCCCATCCTTATTCTGCACACAGCGTTTCCTGCTGTTTTGTTCTTTATTTAGTTCTCTTTAAAGTTCAGCAGCATATTTATTCTTTCTCAAATTCTCCAAAATTCCAAACCACTCCATACGTGACAGGATTTTGAATAAATCCTCAGGTTCTCAAAATACAAAGTCCTGAGCCGCAGCTGAGAACAGCAGCTGGTGGCTTTGTCAGGTGTCCCCTCCCCTCTGGCCCAGCTTAGTGCCCTCGGTGGGCACATCTCTCCCTCCGAGTGACCACAGCAGCCTGCAGCCTCCCAGTCTCCTCCCTTATATCTCTTGCTTCTCTCCTCATTGCATGCATATTAGTCGCATCACCCTCCCTCACCTCCTTCCTCAGATTCATCTACTCAATTTCATTCATGCATGCTGTTTCACCACCCATTCTTTCCATATAATGTTCCCTCCCCCTCAGTCCCCACACCCACTCCCCTCCCCCCCACACACACAAGCTCTCCTTCTTCATCTAGATGAAGCCTCTCTGACTTTCAGCTATTGGGTCAGAAAGAGTCCNCCTCACCTCCTTCCTCAGATTCATCTACTCAATTTCATTCATGCATGCTGTTTCACCACCCATTCTTTCCATATAATGTTCCCTCCCCCTCAGTCCCCACACCCACTCCCCTCCCCCCCACACACACAAGCTCTCCTTCTTCATCTAGATGAAGCCTCTCTGACTTTCAGCTATTGGGTCAGAAAGAGTCCTCACCTACCTCTTCCCATCCTCAGTCAGGCCACAAGTTCCTCCTCTGTGCTCAGAACTCTGTGCTTGAACCTGTCAGAATACTTATCTATCTCGCTGTTCTGGGAATGTGTCTGTTTACCTGCATTTTGCTCCCTTGGATGTTGAGGTTGTGAACTGTGGCCCACTCACAGGTGGGTTCTCAATACATCTGTAGTCCACTGACAGGTGGGTTCTCAATAAATGACTGCTGAATGAATGAATATTCTGGAAGGAAAGAAGAACAATAGGAAGAAAGGCGGAATTAGTTTAGCACAAAAGAATAGACTGCATTTGAATCTTTAAGAGTCAGAAGAAAACTGTGAATGAGACCTGAGAAACATTGTATCTACACCAAGGGGTGTCTAAGACCTGAAGTGACCCTCCCTGAGCCACATCTCTGGTTTGACACAAGGATGTGTGTCATACTACATGCCAATTTTCAAATTATGTATACTATAGAATTATTATTGGGGCTTCCCTGGTGGCTCAGATGGTACAGCGTCTGCTTGCAATACGGGAGACCCAGGTTCGATCCCTGATTTGGGAAGATCCCTTGGAGAAGGAAATGGCAACCCATGGACAGAGGAGCCTGATAGGCTATAGACCATGGGGTTGCAAAGAGTCAGACACGACTGAGCGACTTCACTTTCTTTCTTTCTTTCTTATAGAATTATTGAATGCAACAAAAGATAATCCAGCATGAAATTACCTGGTTTATCTTGACCAAGTCTTCCTATTAACGCACATACCACACTTATCTGGGGTGGGGTAAAAGACCGCAGCAGCAGCCTTTAGGTGGGATCTGTGACTGTGCGCTGTTGCCCTGTAGGTAGCCATGTGCTCCATCGCTCACCTGTTACTGGGGATTGGACCCAATAGGAAGGCCTCACTGGAGCAATGCCAAAAACCTGTCGCAGAGGCTCAGCCTCTAGGCTCGGGTAAGGAGGAGGAAAGCACACATCCTTGTAGTGGAAACAAGTATTAATATCACATGGCTATGAAAGTTTGAGAGTCAATGTAATATAGAATAAAAATAAAACTCTTATTTTCTTAATAGATACAGAAAAAGCATTTGACAATATCCACTGTCCCTTCTATGATTAAAAACACTTAATGAACTAATAGTAAGGAACTTAACCTGATAAATAGTATCTATAAATAAATCATAGCTAATATCATACTTACTGATATGTCAATTTCAAGATACACTTCTATGACACAATTTCCCTATACTTGAACCCTTAACACTTACAGTTAGCACAATTTTTCTTGATGTCCTAAGAGGAAAAAATAAAATTATAAAAAATTGCAGGTCAACAGGCTGATTCCCAAAACAAATAATATCTTTCAAATAATACTGATGCAACACATAGCCATACAATAAAATAAAAGGCAAGGAGACAGATTTCCCAGTGTTCATACAAGCCTGTTAGTTTCAATTCTGTGGTTGTGCCTCACATGTCAAAAGTATTCAGAAGGGAGAACTGGTCACCTAGAGGTATAATATCCTTACTTTTCAAAGAATCAAATACCTTCACTCACTATGGTGACAGGAAAGTACACCATGTACTGGTCATCCCTCTCCCCTTCTTGGTGGTGGGACATGGAGAGGTCATAGGGAGCATCAAGTCAAGGCATAAATAGACCTTATCTGGGGTTCCCAGGTAGCTCACATGGTAAAGAATCTGCCTGCAATGTGGGAGACCAGGGTTCAAACCCTGGGTTGGGAAGATCTCCTGGAAAAGGGACTGGCTACCCACTCCAGTATTCTTGCCAGGAGAGTTCCATGGACAGAGAAGCCTGGCAGGCTACAGTCCATGTGGTTGCAAAGAGCTGGACACAGACTGAGTGGCTTTCAGTTTTTTTTGATTTTCTTGAAGAGATCTCTAGTCTTTCCCATTCTGTTCTTTTCCTCTATTTCTTTGCATTGATCCCCCACCTCAACCTCACAGCAAAGCTGCTAAAACTACCGATGCGTGGACTAACTGCGCCGGAAGCCACCAGCACCCGGCGATCTCCCGCAAGGTGCGCTGCGTGCAATGATCCTCTCCTAAATGGAGCCAGCGTTGTCTTGCTCCGTCCAGTATGTTCTGAATAAGATCTAACTGGCTTGCTACATTGGATTCAAAGGGAAAGTACTGATCAAATAAAAGGAGAAAAACTCTAAAAATAAGCTGCTTAACGAGACAGATTGTGTGGACTTCACACTGTGTTTCAGACAGTTTCCATTAAGGAAAGGCTGTAACCTCCCACTCTACCAGGTGGGAGGTTCTAACGGTTTCTACTCCCGGGAAGGAACTCAGACAACACACACGTGTCACAATCACCCAGGTCCCCCCACTCAGGGAGGGTCACGTGACTCACTCTGGCCAATGATCGCGGGCCCAGAAGCAGAGGCCCCTGGGTGACGCTGTCCTGCCTCCTGAAGGAGGTGGCCTTGGGGTCTCGATGCCCAGATCCTGCAAACTGTGAGGTGGAGCCCCTTCGTTGCCAGGTGCAGTGAGGGAGCCGCAAATCTGTAAAGCCACGGGTTTGGGGAACAGCGTGCGGCTGAGGCATGAAACCTCACGGACCCTGAGCAATCAGTGTCTGAGTTCAGAACGCGGCCCCGGCCACACGCGGGAGAATAAACGTGGGCGTCTTCAGAGGTGGGGGAGGGGAGACGCAAAGGGGTCCAGCCGACGCCTGCACTCAGGGAGAATGAGTCCGGGGAAAGCGGGAAGCACAGACGGGGCGTCTCAGCCAAAACGACCGAGGCTAAAACACAGCTAAGAGCCACACCCGGATGAGTCCACCTTAGCAGCTCAGGTTCCGACCGTCACCGCCAGGCACTCAGCCACAGCCTGCCTCCAGGGCTGCCTCTAAGGGCAGCACCGCAGGCACTCCCCTTGCTAATTCACAGAACTGCCATCCCATGGGTGAGAAAAACGAAGCCATTACTGACAGACAGCAGCCGTCTCAGAGGACCAGGAGTGAAGCAGAACCAGGACCGCGCCCCCCAGAGCCGCGGGCCTCGAACCCCACGCACAGATGAGCCCCAAGTCATTTCCCCTGTTGCTGTTTTAAATTCCGTCTTAAGGTATTTATGAAACTCTGTAATCTAGTTAATGCTGGAGCACGTGCCCCTCCAAATACCCATTCCTGCCCTCACACTGATACCCTCTTAACAAAAGACAGGGAAATGGAGTTCCGTCTCTAATAGAATATTCTAGCTTAGTGAAATCTCCCTTAGACACTGACAAATGCTTGCTTGCCTACTGATCCGTTTTATCTCTTTGATAGGATGAGTAGATATTACAGCCCTATGACTAAAAAAAAAAAAAAAAAATTAAGTGCTTTCACTGACAAGTACAAATGTCCTGGCTGAGTAATACAGACAGAGGGGTGACGGCCTGGGTGCCCTCTCCCAGTCACGCACAGGTTGGTTTTCATCTCTGAGAACAGCTCACCTCCCCAGATGGCCCTCCCGTAGGAATACCCAAGAGAGACGGAGGGAGAAGGGGTCCAAAGAGAGCCAGCTCAGCGATCAGCGAAGATCGGGCGCTGGATGGGTAACAGTTCGAAACTTAAACTCATCTAACCCATCTCTCTAAAGACTGGAAGCAGGGTAACTTTTATGACTACTTTTTAATGCTTAGTGGTTGAGACACTCCTCGGGAACCATAACCTCAAAGACAGTGCGTGGGACGACCAAGGGGAGGCGTTTAAACTGAACGACCCTCGGGAGCTGCCCAGCATCCGCCCCCCTTCCCTCACCCTCGGCCCGCGACAGGAAGACCCCAGCGGCTCCTGCCCCAGCCCTGTGAGCCCCTGCCCCTCACCCCCTCACCCCCACGGCTGAGCTCAGTCCGCTGCCACGCAGGNTCGCTCACCTGTTACTGGGGATTGGACCCAATAGGAAGGCCTCACTGGAGCAATGCCAAAAACCTGTCGCAGAGGCTCAGCCTCTAGGCTCGGGTAAGGAGGAGGAAAGCACACATCCTTGTAGTGGAAACAAGTATTAATATCACATGGCTATGAAAGTTTGAGAGTCAATGTAATATAGAATAAAAATAAAACTCTTATTTTCTTAATAGATACAGAAAAAGCATTTGACAATATCCACTGTCCCTTCTATGATTAAAAACACTTAATGAACTAATAGTAAGGAACTTAACCTGATAAATAGTATCTATAAATAAATCATAGCTAATATCATACTTACTGATATGTCAATTTCAAGATACACTTCTATGACACAATTTCCCTATACTTGAACCCTTAACACTTACAGTTAGCACAATTTTTCTTGATGTCCTAAGAGGAAAAAATAAAATTATAAAAAATTGCAGGTCAACAGGCTGATTCCCAAAACAAATAATATCTTTCAAATAATACTGATGCAACACATAGCCATACAATAAAATAAAAGGCAAGGAGACAGATTTCCCAGTGTTCATACAAGCCTGTTAGTTTCAATTCTGTGGTTGTGCCTCACATGTCAAAAGTATTCAGAAGGGAGAACTGGTCACCTAGAGGTATAATATCCTTACTTTTCAAAGAATCAAATACCTTCACTCACTATGGTGACAGGAAAGTACACCATGTACTGGTCATCCCTCTCCCCTTCTTGGTGGTG
This sequence comes from Oreotragus oreotragus, assembly GCA_006410675.1. Classification (NCBI taxonomy): domain Eukaryota; kingdom Metazoa; phylum Chordata; class Mammalia; order Artiodactyla; family Bovidae; genus Oreotragus; species Oreotragus oreotragus. The sequence continues at coordinate 63,454 of SJYX01022075.1, read as the reverse complement.
GGACATGGAGAGGTCATAGGGAGCATCAAGTCAAGGCATAAATAGACCTTATCTGGGGTTCCCAGGTAGCTCACATGGTAAAGAATCTGCCTGCAATGTGGGAGACCAGGGTTCAAACCCTGGGTTGGGAAGATCTCCTGGAAAAGGGACTGGCTACCCACTCCAGTATTCTTGCCAGGAGAGTTCCATGGACAGAGAAGCCTGGCAGGCTACAGTCCATGTGGTTGCAAAGAGCTGGACACAGACTGAGTGGCTTTCAGTTTTTTCATCTCCCTAAAGGCCAATTTAACTGAGTGATTTGAAGGGGGAACTGATGTCAAAAAATGGAAAGTAGCTTAAGACATAATTTGATATAAAAACAATTTATATATATTATAATGTCCAGGAATTTTAAAGATTAAAAAAAAAAAAAGAATGTGAGCTTGTCAAAAGCAATTTCAGCTTCTGACTACAGTCCCCATTTTCCCCAACCCCAACCAGGCTAGTAATCACTCCCTTTTACCTTGGGGTATTTTTACCTTGGAAAGGCTTAAGAAGCACTGAATCCCTATAGATTTTAAGATATATTGAATGAGAATGAGGGCTGAAACCAAAAGGAGTGCTTGTGTGTACTCTAAATGTATGGAAAATACATCTAAACAGGATCTAGGTCTCTCCATTCTAGAATCTGGTCTCCTTTTTTTCTATTGTATCATTTTAACTGCCCCAAATCACTGCAAAAAATAAACTCACATACGTATTTCTGTTGCCCTCAAGCATTCTCAGTCAGCAAAGCTTTATTTGCACTGAGGATAATATGCATTACCCATGGACATATCTATCTATCCCCACACCTAACAATCCCTGGAATGGACACCTCTGAGGATACAAAATGAGTGTGACGTTATCTCTACCCTGGAGAAATTCACAGGTAGGTGAAGTGAGTGAAGTGAAGTCACTCAGTCGTGTTCGACTCTTTGCGACCCCGTGGACTGTAGCCCCCCAGGCTCCTCCATCCATGGGATTCTCCAGGCAAGAATACTGGAGTGGGTTGCCATTTCCTTCTCCAGAGGATCTTCCTGACTCAGGGATCAAACCCAGGTCTCCTGCATTGCAGGCAGATACTTTAACCTCTGAGCCACCAGGGAAGCTTTTTAAATGACTTCATAATGTGATAGGTTCATTAAGAAAGCTCTGAAAGTGCTGTAGACACAGAGTGGGATGAGGGATTTGCCAGTCCTCATGGGAAGGATTTTCGGGGAAGACTTCTCAGATGAAGCAGCATTCAGGGCTCCACACTTACAGTCTCCACAGCAGCAAGGTGAGCCTCCAGCTTGGTGGAATCGATGTGCTCTGGAAACTCCTCTGTCCAGCTGGCTTCTTGCTTATGCTTCTCCCTCACACCAGCCCTTAATGTTGCCACTGCCTGCACTCCCCTCAGCAGCCCAAAGACACTTTTTTACTTTATAAACTATATTATCATTATACCATTTGTTGAATATCTATCCTATGAAAGGATGCCCTTGAATAGATTTTATCCAAACACCTGATACCTAAGGAGATTGAGCCTCACAGAGTTTCAAACCTAGATCCGTCTACACTTTCCACTGCACCTACTGTCTCCCCTGTCATAGAGCTGCCTTGGCCTGCAGGTATTTGACAAGCTTATGTCTATGAATGAGATACCAATATCTAGCCTGGCTATTAAAAATGATTCAAGAAGGAGAGGGTCATTTTTGATGATGGAATTAAGGATTAAAAAAAAAATCTTTCTACTTTTATATGGATCTAGAGATTGTCACACTAAGTGAAGTAAATCAGAGAAAGACAAGTATCATATGATATTGTGTATATATGAGACCTAAAAAAATGATACAGATGAATTTATTTACAAAACAGAAATAGACTCACAGGCATATAAAACAAATTTATGGTTACCAAAGGGGAAAGTGGGGTAGGAAGGAATAAATTACAAGTTTGGGATTAAGATGTACACACTACTATACATAAAACAGATAACCAACAAGGACCTATTGTACAACAGAGCATATTCAATATCTTATAAGTAACCTATAATGGAAAAGAATATAAAAAAGAAAAAATATATACAAATATAAAACTGAATCACTTTTCTGTATACCTGAAACAAAACATTGTAAATCAGCTAAATTTCAATAAAAATTTTTTAATTGCCTTACCAAGTGTATAATATTTATAAAATGGAAATTGCACATTATTTATTTCTACTGAAAGAAGCAGGGCTTCCCTGTAGCTCAGTGGTAAAGAATCCACATCCCAACACAGGAAAGGCAGAAGATGCAGGTTCGATCCCTGGGTCAGGAAGATCCCCTGGAGAAAGGAATGGCAGTCCGTGCCAGTATTCTTGCCTGAAAAATCCCACGGACAGAGCAGCTTGGCAGGCTACAGTCCACGGGGTTGTAAAGAGTCAGACACAACTGAGTGACTGAAGCTGGGTGGCACTTAAGATAGGTAGTCAGCTCAGTTGCTCAGTCGTGTCCGACTCTTTTGACCCTCTGAATCGCAACACACCAGGCCTCCCTGTCCATCACCAACTCCCGGAGTTCACTCAAACTCATGTGCATTGAGTTGGTGATGCCATCCAGCCATCTCATCCTCGGTCGTCCCTTTCTCCTCCTGCCCCCAATCCCTCCCAGCATCAGAGTCTTTTCCAATGAGTNGAGGAGAGCGAAAAAGTTGGCTTAAAGCTCAACATTCAGAAAACGAAGATCATGGCATCCGGTCCCACTGTCTCTTATACACATCTTCCCGGAGTTCACTCAAACTCATGTGCATTGAGTTGGTGATGCCATCCAGCCATCTCATCCTCGGTCGTCCCTTTCTCCTCCTGCCCCCAATCCCTCCCAGCATCAGAGTCTTTTCCAATGAGTCAACTCTTCGCATGAAGTGGCCAAAGTACTGGAATTTCAGCTTTAGCATCATTCCTTCCAATGAACATCCAGGACTGATCTCCTTTAGGATGGACTGGTTGGATCTCCTTGCAGTCCAAGGGACTCTCAAGAGTCTTCTCCAACACCACAGTTCAAAAGCATCAATTCTTTGGCACTCAGCTTTCTTCTGCTGCTGCTGCTAAGAAGCTCAAATTAGAAGTCGCAGAGGAAGGGGGCACAAAAAAAGAGAAAGAAAAACAAGCAGGCAGAGAGAACTGAAGTGAGGCAGAGTTAGAGGAAAAGGTCACACAGCCTAATCTCCACGTGCTTTGAAATTTTCAAGCCCAGGAACAGTGTTCATAAAATACTGACACATTAGACTGCAAGGTGAGCCTGAGAAATGTCAGAGAAGCAAGGCTCTTGAATCCAATGTGCAATGGCTCAACTAGGCAACCCCTGGTGGTCACAAAGCACAGCGGTACTCAAGAGGTAAGACAGCATGGGCTTCCTGCCCCGTAATCAGAAGTGGAGAAGAAGCTTTCACTTGTGTTGGCACTGTCAACTTCTTTGAGCTTGGATGCAAAGCCAAAGCTGCAACATGATTTCCTACCCCAGACTGTGCTGGACCCAGAAGGAGAATAGTACTACCTGCAGAGCCAGGATCCAGACCCAGACTATCAGGGGATGCCAGGAGACCATGAGCCAAGGGGAGTATCCCTCCCCTTGTCAAATCCCTGCCTCCTGTCATTCCCTGACAGTGATGAGGGGCAGCACGTCCACTGCCACTTTGTCAAGGAACATTTCTCAGGGTGGGTTTGTCAAGAGGTGGTGGGAAGAGCTTTCCATCAGAGCCTTCCTCATTGTGACTCTGGTGGCTGCAATCCTCGGTCGTCCCTTTCTCCTCCTGCCCCCAATCCCTCCCAGCATCAGAGTCTTTTCCAATGAGTCAACTCTTCGCATGAAGTGGCCAAAGTACTGGAATTTCAGCTTTAGCATCATTCCTTCCAATGAACATCCAGGACTGATCTCCTTTAGGATGGACTGGTTGGATCTCCTTGCAGTCCAAGGGACTCTCAAGAGTCTTCTCCAACACCACAGTTCAAAAGCATCAATTCTTTGGCACTCAGCTTTCTTCTGCTGCTGCTGCTAAGAAGCTCAAATTAGAAGTCGCAGAGGAAGGGGGCACAAAAAAAGAGAAAGAAAAACAAGCAGGCAGAGAGAACTGAAGTGAGGCAGAGTTAGAGGAAAAGGTCACACAGCCTAATCTCCACGTGCTTTGAAATTTTCAAGCCCAGGAACAGTGTTCATAAAATACTGACACATTAGACTGCAAGGTGAGCCTGAGAAATGTCAGAGAAGCAAGGCTCTTGAATCCAATGTGCAATGGCTCAACTAGGCAACCCCTGGTGGTCACAAAGCACAGCGGTACTCAAGAGGTAAGACAGCATGGGCTTCCTGCCCCGTAATCAGAAGTGGAGAAGAAGCTTTCACTTGTGTTGGCACTGTCAACTTCTTTGAGCTTGGATGCAAAGCCAAAGCTGCAACATGATTTCCTACCCCAGACTGTGCTGGACCCAGAAGGAGAATAGTACTACCTGCAGAGCCAGGATCCAGACCCAGACTATCAGGGGATGCCAGGAGACCATGAGCCAAGGGGAGTATCCCTCCCCTTGTCAAATCCCTGCCTCCTGTCATTCCCTGACAGTGATGAGGGGCAGCACGTCCACTGCCACTTTGTCAAGGAACATTTCTCAGAGTGGGTTTGTTAAGAGGTGGTGGGAAGAGCTTTCCATCAGAGCCTTCCTCATTGTGACTCTGGTGGCTGCAAGAAGGGATCTCAAGATAAAGACTCAGCAACAGGAAGGCAACCTAAATTTGACATGTTCAACTCCACTTTGATTTCTACTCTACTTCTGTGAGGTCCTTTTCAAATTCCAAGTGGAGTCATTAAAGCTCGCTTAGACTTATTAGAAGTTGAAGTGGAAAAAAAAAATCAGTAACTCCATTACTCTTTTTTGTAGCTGCCACATCAAAGGGCTGGGGGATTCATAGTTGCCATTTTCCAGGAGCTAGTTATCACAAAAGAAAAGGATTTTATTTAAGGTGAAAAAATAAAGCCGGAAAATTGACTAATTTATGTTTCTTGGAAGCAGCAAATGCCGGGGACTGAATGCAGATAATATTGTCTGAACTAAAAGTGGAGCAGATAGCCTGTTTCCCAGTCCATTTCTCATATTCTACTGATAAAAAATTGCCAGTTAGAGAGAACCTCAACCTTGTATTTCTGAAAAGGGAGAGTCAGTAGTCAGACTGAGAAACTCAGATGAGAAGTATCAGTAACTTTCCAGGAAGCAATTGAGAGAAAAACAGTTATACTATATAAAACTATATATATATATATATATGTTTATTTATATATATATGCTATAAACATATAGCCACTCACTAGCAAGTTTTTCTTTTTTAATTTAAGTATAGTTAATTTACAATATTGTGTTATTTTCAAGTGTACAGCATAATAATATACTATTTTTACAGATTTTATTCCATTATAGGTTATTACAAGATGGCTATAATTTCCCGTGCCACCTAACAAGAATACTTTCTTTTTCTCTCTTCCTTTTTTCTCCCCGCCTGTGCACCTCCTTCCTTCTACACCCATCCCCCAAACTTCCTTTCCTTTATTTGACAAAAAGGGGATGAGTTACATGGTAATCACATGAAGCATCATCCCATATGAGTTTCCAGGGCGTTAATGAAACTTGGAGTTCACACTAATGTTTTCATTGAGCTGATTGAAACCCAGATTTTAAGAATATGGAGACATGGCAGATACTAAAACTATAGGAATTTACTGGCTGCATAAAGATTGCACCTAACCCTGCTGGTAAGGAGATATAGTAGAAAGAATATGAATTTTTTGAAGCCTGCTAGACTTGGAAGTCAGAAACAACTAGATTCAAATCCAAGATCCACCATTTAATAGCTGTACAACTTTGGACAAATTGTTCAGTCATTCTGAGTCTCATTTTTCTCATCTCTAAAACAATAAGAGCAATGTCTGATTTTCCAGGGTTGTATTAGTGAGGTGATAAATAAATGCAATACATGTAAATGTGGGTTTGTTTTTTCTTTCCCAATAATTCACTCTCTTTTCTTCCTCTTGATCAAAGTATCAGTGTTTTTTTTTTGTTTTGTCTTGTTTTGTTTTGTTTGTTTGTTTTTTGACAGCAGAGAGCTCAGTTCCACTTCTGGGATCCTGTGTCTTCAGCTGAAAATGTAGCTTTCAATATGGGCATTGGGTATCACATGCTGCAATCAGATGAAATTAATGTCAAATAGCACGGAACAGGATGAAAACTACTGCCAGGTTCTGTAACACATCTCTCCCTATCTTTATTTTCAGAAAAGTCTACTTCAATGATTAAAAACAACAAAATATCACCTTCTATCTGAAGCCATTCAAAAGAGTAATTGACTACTCTCTGTTCTTACTGGACAATGTTAATAAAATGGTGAGCAAAACAAATGAGTCCTGCCCTCCAGGAGTAAATAGTGTATTCACAGATATGCCCCTTTCATGAGACTCCAGAGTCAGAACCAGGTATTTTCCTTTTGAGCTTAGCATCAGTTCAGTTCAGTTCATTTCAGTCGCTCAGTTGTGTCCAACTCTTTGCAACCCCATGAATCACAGCACGCCAGGACTCCCTGTCCATCACCAACTCCCGGAGTTCACTCAGACTCACATCCATTGAGTCAGTGATGCCATCCAGCCATCTCCTCCTCTGTCATCCCCTTCTCCTCCTGCCCCCAATCCCTCACAGCATCAGAGTATTTTCCAATGAGTCAACTCTTCGCATGAGGTGGCCAGAGTACTGGAGTTTCAGCTTTAGCATCATTCCTTCCAAAGAAATCCCAGGACTAGTCTCCTTCAGAATAGATTGGTTGGATCTCCTTGCAGTCCAGGGGATTCTCAAGAGTCTTCTCCAACACATAGGTGTTTGAAAAAAGTTTTGTTGAATGAATGAACAATTGATTAAATACAATATTTCATAAAATTTGTCCTTTTTAAAAAAAAAGGGGGGGAGAAATCTTTTAACAGATGTAATTTCTGGAACTGGAAGTCAAAGAAAAATAGAGGAATTATCTAAAGATAGTAGGTGTTCCTCAGGGAAAATGACCAAAACAGGTGAATATACCAAAAATCACTCTGCTATGAAACAACCCAGGAAGGACCTACATTCCTGATTTGATTCACCTGTAAAGCAGGAAAGCAAAGGAGTCAGGCAAAATGGTTGCTTAATTAACCAATTAAAAATGAGTCTTTGAAAAAAATACTTTACTGTTCAGAAAGAGAGTAAAGCGGTGGCTGTTTCATCAAAGACAATTAGAAGTAAACTCAAAGTTCTCGAACATTCTGAAAGTGATACTCTTGGATCTGATTTTTAATTTCAGGAGAGCATCCATACTTTATCACACCTGACACAGGAGTAAATCTTTTAAAATTATGTTTTTGCCTTCAAATTTTAATAAATCACTTGTGTTTTTATTATAAAAAAGAAGTCAGGTATAGGCTTCTCTGTCCATGGGATTTTCCAGGCAATAGTACTGGAGTGGATTGCCATTTCCTTCTCCAGCAGATCTTCCTGACCCAGGGATCGAACCTAGGTCTCCCACATTGTAGACAGACGTTTTACCATCTGAGCCACCAAGGAAGTAGACATATATATATATATATTTACTTTTTAAAAGTAGTGTTTATTACTAATACATCTCTAGTGGATTGGTTACTGTTTTGGCCTGCTTGGGCTATCACAACAAAATACCATAGCCTGAGTGGCTTATTAAACAACAGAAGTTTATTTCTCATAGTTCTGGAGGATTATTAATCCAAGATCAAGGTGCCAGCCAATTCAGTCCCCCAGCTAGAGATCCCTTCCTGTTTTTCAGATGATCACTTCTAGCTATGTCTGCACACAGCAAAAAAGAGAGAGAGAACCGTGATCTCTCTCTTCTTATCAGGGCACTAGTTCCATTATCTGGAGAAGGAAATGGCAACCCACTCCAGTACTCTTGCCTAGACAATCCCATGGAAGGAGGAGCCTGGTAGGCTACAGTCCATGGGGTCACTAAGAGTTGGACATGATTGAGCAACTTTACTTTCACTTTTCACTTTCATACATTGGAGAAGGAAATGGCAACCCACTCCTGTATTCTTACCTGGAGAATCCCAGGGACAGAGGACCCTGGTGGGCTGCCGTTTATGGGGTTGCACAAAGTCAGACATGACCAAGGTGACTTAGCAGCAGCAGCAGCAACAGCCCCATCATCAACAAAGGTCCATCTATTCAAAGCTATGGTTTTTCCAGTAGTCATGTACGGATGTGAGAGTTGGACTATATAGAAAGCTAAGCACCAAAGAATTGATGCTTTTGAACTGTGGTGTTGGAGAAGACTCTTGAGAGTCCCTTGGACTGCAAGGAGATCCAACCAGTCAATCCTAAAGGACATCAGTCTTGAATATTCATTGGAAGGACTGATGCTGAAACTGAAACTCCAATACTTTGTCCACCTGATGTAAAGAACTGACTCGCTGGAAAAGACCATGATGCTGGAAAAGATTGAAGGCAGGAAGACAAGTGGACAACAGAGGATGAGATGGTCAGATGCCATCACTGACTCAACGGACATGAGTTTGGGTAAACTCTGGGAGTTGGTGATGGACAGAGAGGCCTGGTATGTTGCAGTCCATGGGGTCACAAAGAGTGGGACACGACTGAACAACTGAACTGAACTGAACTGAACTGAGTCCCATCATGGAGAGGCCCATGCTCATGACTTAGTTATCTCCCAAATGCCCCATCTCCGAATACCTTCACTATAAGAGTTATAAGCCTTCAGCATATGAAAGTGGAAAGGACACAAATATTCAGTCCATAAAAGATACTTTCTTTCATCAGTCACCCAACAAAGTCAAAGGATCTATTTTTAAATGATGAGTTTGCTTTAGTTTTTAAAAAGAAAGATAGAAAGTTTCCCAGGGGCAAATATCACATTTCAGTATTTGTAGACCCTAACACTCACTCCCTAACAAACTATGTTAGACTTTGATCAAGTCATTTCATTTTCTTATTCTTAAAAGGAAAGGAGATTGAATAAGTGATTCTCCGGTCCCTCTCTAATTCTGTCATGCTGGGATTCTTGTGGTAGTAGCCATCATAACCATTATTTTTTAAATTTTAGAGTCCTTATTATCGCCTTTCCTTACTACAAAATGAAAATGATAGCTGTTTTCACTTAGGACTGCATGATCTGAAAGTTGGACAGTTGTTTTTAAGTCAGTGAATTTAGAACACACTCTCACACCCTACACAAAAATAAACTCAAGTTGGCTTAAAGACAAATATAAGATATAGTACCATGAAACTCTTAGAAGAGAACATAACCAAAACATTCTCTGACATAAAATGTATCAGTGTCTTCTTAGGTCAGTCTCCAAAGGCAATAGAAATAAAAGCAAAAATAAACAAATGAGACCTAATCAAACTTATAAGCTTTGTACAGCAAAGGAAACTATAAACAAAATGAAAAGACAATTTACAGACTGGGAAAAAATATCTGGATATGATGCAACTCGGAGAAGGCAAAGGCACCCCACTGCACTACTCTTGCCTAGAGAATACCATGGACGGAGGAGCCTGGTGGGCTGCAGACCATGGGGTCGCAAAGAGTCAGAAACGACTGAGTGACTTCACTTTCACTTTTCAGTTTCATGCATTGGAGGAGGAAATGGCAACCCACTCCAGTGTTCTTGCCTGGAGAATCCCAGGGATGGAGGAGCCTGGTGGGCTGCCATCTATGGGGTCGCACAGAGTCAGACATGACAGAAGCGACTTAGCAGTATGATGTAACTGACAAGGGCTTAATTTCCAACATATACGAACAGCTCACACAACTCAAT
>SJYX01022075.1:20013-36588 GCA_006410675.1 Oreotragus oreotragus | reverse complement strand
TAGATTCCCTATCTCTTCCTCTTTTGTTTGGTTTGGTGGGAATTTCTCCTTTTCCTTTACCTGCTGAGTGCTCCTCTATCTCTTCATCTTTGTTATATTGCTGCGTATGGGGTAGCCTTTCTATATTCTGGGAATTTGTGGAGTTCTCTTTACTATGGAGTTTCCTCACTATGGGAGGGGTTTTATCAGTGGGTTGTCAAGGTTTCTTGTTTAGGGAGGCTTGTGTTGGAGTTCTGGTGGGTGGAGCTGGATTTCTTCTCTTTTGCTTCAGGAAGGATGACTCTCAGAGACGTGGACCTTCAGGTGGGACAGGCTCACAAGTCCTGGCTGACACCTGAGGGACCTCTCTGCTGCAGGTAGGGTTAGCTGTTGTCACAACTCAGCAGCTCAGGTCACTAGCCAAAAAACCTACATCCACATTCCAGCTTCACGCCTGTCTTGCTGCCATAACTTTCAGACTAGTAGAGTCTGCCTCCACCTGATGGAAATATCTAGTAATTAAGCCAGCTGTCTTCAGCCCAAGGTGTGTATCAGAATCACCTGGCGGGCCCAGGAAGCATCCAAAGACCTCCGCTTGCTCCTGTGTCCTCACTGCTGGAAGGGCCCTCTGAACTTGAGCAGCTCAGCGGCTCCGGCAGAGGGGGGACCCACCCCCCCAGGAGGCAGGCCCACAGTATAGAGCCGCTGCGCGGACTGGACCCAAGTGTCACCACATCAGGCTTATCCGCCCGGTTGATTAATGACTGAGTCGCTCCCGCCGGGATCGAGGGCAGAGAAGAGACGTGTTTCCAGGCAGACTGTCCCCTGTCTCAGGAGGGACACTCTGGCCCTTCTGTCTCTCAGGAGCCACCCTCTCAGGTGAGTTTCTGGAGGCTGGAGTCACAGGGGCCTTCTTTGGCCGTGTCTGCGGCTCCCCATGCAGGCTCCTTGGCTTATCTGGCTGTGCTGGGTTTTCGATGCTGTGCAGGCTTTTCTCTAGTCGTGGCGAGCAGGGCCGACTCTCTAGTTGCAGTGCAGGCTTTTCTCTGGTCGTGGCGAGCAGGGCCCCATGTTCCTCCCAGAGGGTGAGGAGCCGGCAGGGCGAGGCGAAGTTCTCTGGTGCTTTCTCAGAATTCTGGAATTTGGAAGTCTGGATCAAGGTACAGCATGGTGAGGCTGTGATGATAAAGCTCTCCTTGGCTTGAAGATGGCTGCCTCCTCTCTAAATAAACAAAATTTTTAAATCACGATTTGTGAAGAACAATAAATCCATTTAAATATATAGTTTAAACACAGAGAATTACTTATAAAGAACACAAGTGTTTTAACCTTCAATATGTAAAAATATATATTGAAGAAGGAAATATATATTGGAGGAGAAAATGGCAACCCACTCCAGTACTCTTGCCTGGAAAGTCTCATGGACAGAGGAGCCTGGTGGGCTGCAGTCCATGGGGTCACAAAGAGTTGGGCACGACTGAGCGACTAACACTTACTTATGTAAAAATAACATAAAACCAACAAAACAGAAAGTGAGAGAAATGGTAGTGTGAAAAAGTGTGATACTCGTCTTTATCTGCCGTGGCAGGGACTCACCAGACACAGTGACAGTGAAAATGCACGTTTTAAAATGGATAGTTACATCATGTGCTTAATATTGTTCACAGTCTTGGTGAACAGTTAGTGAAAGTAGTGTCACATCTGGTAAAGATTTTTTTTTCAATATGTAGGGGGCAATAGTCCAAACTAACTGGAACAGACACTTAGGCAAATTTACTTTCTCTACTTGGCATGCTGTGCTTGTTTTGTTTTTTGACTGCCTTATGTATCATTATGGTACACTAGAAAATATTGCTTCTGAAAAGGAGCTTACTTTTTATATGTAAGCTTAATTTTTTAGAGAAGTTTGAGAGTCACAAAAAATTAAGCATTAAGTACAAATGGTTTCTGTTTGCCCCCTACTTCCACATGTACGTAGCCTCCCCCATCATCCCTACCAGAATGGTACATCTGTTGCAATTGATGAACAAATAATGATGCAGCATTATCACTCAAAGATCATAGTTCACATTCACGTTTGTATATGGTAGGGACATTTCTATCTCACATTCAGTAATTACATCTGCTACTTTTGCCAGCTTAAAATAAAGTAACAATAAATGTAATAATTTTTATTTAAGGTAACATGCTCATATGAAATAATTTTCATAAAATAATTTGTCTTTCCTTCTTTTTACACATATTCATAGAAAACTGTTCAGCTAATGTTAAGAGTGGTTGTTTTGAGTGGTAGAATTTGAAGCAATTACATTTTCTGTATTGCCTGAATGTCCTATAAAAAGGACATTTCACCAAAATAAAATAAAATATATTATTTTAAAAATAACTAAAGAGAAAATTGTATGTCCTAGGAACCTCTGATAAATATTTCCACAGTAGATGTTAATGCTGACTTATAGCATATTTGGCAGAAATGACTTAGAAAGGTATCTTAAAAAACAGGATACTTGAAAAAAAAGAGAGAAAAAGATATAGTAAACAATTTTATTTGAGAAGGTAAGAATAATAAGTGGGATAAGTAGAATACGTCAACAAATATTTATTTAGGCTAAAAACTGAAAGCATTTACATCAAAAATGACTCATATTTAAGGCATTTTAGACCAAGTCCCATAGAGTAGTAGTCTGCTGTGGCATCAGTAACAAAATACCACATACTGACTGACTGGCTTAACCACATGGTGTTTGTCCAAAATGCAGGTATTAAGGCTAGAGAGTGTGCTTGTTAGTAGTCAACAAAAACCAAAGTTATGCTTGTGTTCATTTTTAAAAAGATGGGCAATACATATATATATGTATTTATAAAACAAGACAAAAACAAAGAAAGAGAGGAAGCTCTGCAGCTCAAGAGTCTGAGTCTTAACCACCAGGACCTTGTTATAACTCTAAAGAAAGAGACAGACCCACAGCTAGGAATTTATAGTAAATTCAGTAATTTATAGTCAATTCAGGTAAGCCAAATGATGCAGCTCATGAATTTCCATTACTTTTTCACATTTGATAATATCTTATAATTTTATATCATTTTCTAAAGTTTGATTCCCCCAATTTAAGACTAATTCAATAATAAGTGGTCCTAATTCATATTTTCTTTCAGCTAGAACAGTAATTCTCAGGCTTTTTAGTTTCAGTATGTCTTTCTACCCTTAAAAATTGTTGAGGATCCCAAAGACTTTGCCATAGGAAAATTTAAAAAAACACACACTAATAATGGGCTACAGTCCATGGGGTCGCAAAGAGTCGGACACGACCGAGCGACTTCACTTTCACTTTTCACTTTCACTCATTCCATAAGCCATCAAAGCAACAATATCAACATACGCCATGTAGCATCTAGAAAATGAACGCAAGAGAATGTAAGTGCAAAAGGCAAACATGTTAGTATTATTATGAAAATAGAACCTACCTTGAGGACCTCCTGCAAGGGTTCCTAGGACCACATTTCAATTAGAGCTAAGCTAAAACAAGCTTGAAAGCTCAAAGACTGTTCTTCTTTTATCTATGGGTGTGTCAAAAAATTAGGGAGCCAGGAAATGTAGGAAAAAGAAAAAAAAATCTGATTTGTTTGTTTGTTTTTATTTTTGGCTGCTCTGGGTCTTTATTGCTGTGCACATGGGCTTTTTCTAGTTGCAGCAAGTGGTGGGTACTCTGGTTGCAGCGCTTGGGCTTCTCACTGCGGTGGCTTTGCTTACTGTGGAGCATGGACTCTAGGGTGCTCAAGCTTCAGTAGTTGCAGCTCCCAAGTTCTAGAGCTGGAGCTCAGTAGCTGTGTTGCAGGGGCTTAGTTGCCCTGCAGCATGTTGAATCTTTCCAGACCAGGGATCAAACTCATGTGCCATGCATTGGCAGGTGGATTCTTAACTCCTGGACCACCAGGAAAGCCCTTGTAATTTGATTTAGTACTTTTTATTCCTCTTTTAACAGTTCTAGTTGGCAAAGTAATTGTGATAAAAAGCTACTTACACTTTTAAAGAAAAACCTTTTTATTATGTGTTGTGTTATATTTTTATTAAAAGGAATAAAAAATATTCCTTTTTTTAATTATGTGTTTTATTCACTGCTATACCTTGACATATCCAAAAACACATGCATAAAAGACATAAAAGCTTTTCACATAAATAATCAGTTACTTCCAATATATATTTCTGTCCTTGTTAATAAGAAAACTAATAGTTTACGTGATATGTAAGGCATATGGTACAGTGCCTGGCAGAGTAGTAAACTTCCAAATAATGACAGTTATTGCTGTTTGTTGTTGGTTGCTGCTGTGGCTACTATTTTGTTTTAGTAGTTGTTTTTGCCAGTGCCACTTGTATTGAATACTAGGACTATCGAGGTAGCACAGAAGGATCATAAATTTTGCTGCCTATGAATTTCCCATTTAAATAAATATAATTTGAATGTAAAGTCCATTTTGATTAACTAACAGATAACGTGCATCCAGTAAACTTCCAGAAGGCAATGGATCCCACAATAGTCAGAATGCCCAGAAGGAAAGAAAACCTTAAGGCTGAGTCCAAGGGGTGGAATAACCTGGAGGCTCAAGAACTTTAATTACAAGTACAAGTAATATCTTAAAAGTACATATCTTATTGACAAGTTAGGTTAATCTATAGTGTATTATTGATGTTAATAATTCTTTTTTGCTCAAGTAGCAGAGGAATCTGAAAAAAGTCAGGTATTATGCTTTTCTCTAAGAAATATAAGAATTTTTTGGTGAAATTTTGCCCAAATGTTTCATGAAAGTTGTTTGGAAAGGGTTCTGCAAATAAGACATCAAATGTCAGCATTCTGATAAAAAAAAAAAAAAAAAAAAAAAAAACTCTTTGACCAATGTGCTACTTAATATTATGATATTATACAAAAAGAACCTCAGTAAGGTATTTGGGGATATTTCCTGATGTGATTCACAGTAAGGTTTTTTAAATATATATATAATTGAAAACTGCCCAGAGAGCAGTTTTTATAGCCCTCCCCATTGCTTTTATGACAGTCATCAATGATCCACTGATTAATTCAAACACATTTAAAAGTTTTATTCTACCTGACATCTTGAAGGAATTTGAAATTTTTGCCTCTTCCTCCCTCAAACTCTTTCATTGGTTTCCATTGATTTTCCTTCCCCATGGACTCCATTCTGCCTCTTTTATTAGATTCTGTTCTTTGGACCATTCCTAAAAATGTGGTGTTTCCCAGATTCTATCTTGTGCTTATTTCTTCTCTATCTAATTCAACATCTTTGTCTATAAAATTTAATTCATTGCTTATAAGAGGATGACTTCAAAATCTGAATCCCATTCTAATTTCCTTTGAATCTGTATTTCCAACTCATCTGTAAAACATATTAATTCCAAACAAATAATCTCCACTTCCTTCTTTGCATAGGCAGAACACTCTTTGCAAAAGCAAAACACCCTGTGACATAAATCACAAGCAAGATCTCTTCTGATCCACCTCCTAGAATAACGAAAATAGAAACAAAAATAAACAAGTGGGACCTAATTAAGCTTAAAAGCTTCTGCACAGCAAAGGAAACCATGAATGAGGTCTGAAGGATAGATTGAAGTTTAAAAAGTTAATTAGGCTGACAAAGTAAAAGAGGGCATTTTATTTTATTTATCAACAGCAATAGTTGATTTACAATGTGCTAGTTAGTATCCGCTGCTCATCAAAGTGATCCAGTTATACATATACATATACCCACTTTTTTATTTTGTTACTGTAAAGGCTGTTTCATATGCAACCCACTCCAGTATTCTTGCCTGGGAAATCTCATTAACAGAGGAGCCTAGCAGGCTACAATCCATAGGGTCACAAAGAGTCAGACACGACTGAGCAACTGAATGCAAGGGGGAAAGGGCAAGTGGAGGGATAAATTGGGAGATTGGAATTGGCATATACACACTACTATATGTAAAGTAGATAACTAATAAGCACCTACTGTATAGCACAGGGAACTCTACTCAGTACTCTGTAACAGCCTTTATGGTAACAAAATACAAAAGTGGATATATGTATAAGTATAACTGGATCACTTTGATGAGCAGCAGATACTAACTAGCACATTGTAAATCAACTATTGCTGTTGTTGATAAATAAAATGCCCTCTTTTACTTTGTCAGCCTAATTAACTTTTTAAACTTCAATCTATCCCTCAGACCTCATTCAAATTTTATCCCCTGTACAAAGTACTCTCTAAATTCTTCTCACTCCCATTTACCATTTAATGTTCACTATCTCGTCTATAATTCTGTTTTTCTATTACAGCAACCATCAGAATTGTCAACACAATAACTAGAAATAATAAGATAGTGTGAAAACCACTATGGTTTTCCACTATGGAAAATGACATGTGATTAACATAGTTAAAAAAGAAAAGAGGAAAAAGGAAATAAAATGAAAGAACTAAACTTTTAAAAAAAGAAAAATGCAATTATTGGAATCAGATCTCAGTGGGTAGGTTAACAACCTGATTAGACATAATCGAAAAGAAAATTGAGTGGCAACACAACCTAATACTTAAAATGCACTGTCAGAATGGACTGCTGCTGCTGCTAAGTCGCTTCAGTCGTGTCCGACTCTGTGCGACCCCATAGACGGCAGCCCACCAGGCTCTCCCATCCCTGGGATTCTCCAGGCAAGAATACTGGAGTGGGTTGCCACTCCAGTCCAATGCATGAAAGCGAAAAGTCAAAGTGAAGTTGCTCAGTCGTGTCTGACTCTGCGACCCAATGGACTGCAGCCTACCAGGCTCCTCCATCCATGGGATTTTTCAGGCAAGAGTACTGGAGTGGGGTGCCGTTGCCTTCTCCATCAGAATGGACTAAGAACCAATAAAGAGATTTAAAAAAATAGAGTGTGAATTTTATCTGAGAAGATCAACCTCAGTCCAATAATAAGACAGAAGGCAAAGAAAAACTTGAAAGAGGAAATAAGACAGAATGAAAAACTTCAATGTAAGTCAATTAGAATTTCCTGAGGTGATAACCAAGAATGTCAATAGGTGATGACACTTGTTTGGGAAGAAGTTAAGATAATTAGATCAGTTACTGCAAGCCTGCTCACCTATGGTTAGAGTCTTGCTCCTGTTCAAATGTAAAACAAAGCAGGTCACATAATATACATTGTTGCCTACCCAGTGGCATGTGCTCTGAACAGTCACTGCCCCGTTAATCCTAGATTCATGTTCAGTGATGCAATCTTCTGGGGTTTAGAAAATCTGTGCAAGCTGGCTTCCCTGCAACCTTTGCACATTGAAGTTTTATTCTTCCCCTAAAGTAGTGTTACTTCTGGAGATGCTGTAAATGAGAACAGAAAAAAAGTAATAAAGTTTTATCTGTAACTATTTAATAAGGATCTACTCATAATGCATGCTGATTAAGGCCATGGGCTCTTGAGTTAGATTATCTGGGTGCAAATTCTGCCACAACTGTCTTCTAATGTGTAACCTTGAACAAGTTTCTGTGCTTTATCAAATAAAAGAATGATACTAATTTATAACATTGATTATGCAACAGGAGGAGACAAAATGCTCTGCCAGTTACTCATGACATGATCTCTATTGTAGGATGCATCTTGTGCTGGAATATGCTCCATTTGCTCCTCCAGATCAATTCTCCAATCTTTTCTGCCATTCTCTAGGTCCTAAGAGGCTGACTTCTTGGAGGCATTGACAGCAAATGTAGATCAGAGGTGGAAGGAGAGTGAGGTCGGAATACTACATTTTTCCTGTGGGGGTGTTAGGGTTCGCATATATACCACTCCCATAGCCATCGTCCTATAGGCAGATCTCTCAAAAACACTGCTTTCTTCAGATTCCTTCATCTTGTAACTTCAGGTCAAGGAGTCTAATGCCTTCCAGCAGTTGCCTTCCAGCAGTTGCAAGACACCAGGTCCTTCCTTATCTCTTACTGGGTTATGGAAACCACATCTTTTTAAAGCATGCATGCCTTTGTAAAACTGTCCCCAAGTTACTCAAAGTGTGCTGGTTGTTTACTGCTGGGACTCTGACTGATACACATCCCATTGTGGAGATGCTAAAATGTGAAAAAATATTGCACCTTAGATATAGTGAAATATATCACTTAGCTCCTCTGTGTCTCAATTTCATTTCCCTTAAATAGAAGTAATATTCCTTTTAGGATTATTATGATTAAAAGAACTAATACATGTAGAGTACTTAGAAAAGCATCTTGCATGTAATAAGTGCTCAATAAATATCATCATTAGTATATTTGAAGTATTGTGATAGGTACCATGAATTATGCAGGATGCATAAAAGACAAAACACAATTTCAAGCATCTTGGTAGTCTTGGTAAGTGACCATGTTTACATCTCAAAGTCAGATATTTTGACCTGAAGCCCAGTATTCTTCTATCAAAACTTCCCTGATAATCCAAAATACCTGGAAAGAAGTTCACTCTAGTTTAGTTCAAAAACACTTGTAAAACACTTTCTAAAATAAGAGAAGTGTTATTAATTTTAATTATGTATAGTAACAGCCTAATAATTAAAATGCATTGTCATAATTTGCCTTCCAGCAGTTGCAAGACACCAGGTCCTTCCTTATCTCTTACTGGGTTATGGAAACCACATCTTTTTAAAGCATGCATGCCTTTGTAAAACTGTCCCCAAGTTACTCAAAGTGTGCTGGTTGTTTACTGCTGGGACTCTGACTGATACACATCCCATTGTGGAGATGCTAAAATGTGAAAAAATATTGCACCTTAGATATAGTGAAATATATCACTTAGCTCCTCTGTGTCTCAATTTCATTTCCCTTAAATAGAAGTAATATTCCTTTTAGGATTATTATGATTAAAAGAACTAATACATGTAGAGTACTTAGAAAAGCATCTTGCATGTAATAAGTGCTCAATAAATATCATCATTAGTATATTTGAAGTATTGTGATAGGTACCATAAATTATGCAGGATGCATAAAAGACAAAACACAATTTCAAGCATCTTGGTAGTCTTGGTAGGTGACCATGTTTACATCTCAAAGTCAGATATTTTGACCTGAAGCCCAGTATTCTTATATCAAAACTTCCCTGATAATCCAAAATACCTGGAAAGAAGTTCACTCTACTTTAGTTCAAAAACACTTGTAAAACACTTTCTAAAATAAGAGAAGTGTTATTAATTTTAATTATGTACAGTAACAGCCTAATAATTAAAATGCATTGTCATAATGCACTAAGAATGAATAAAAAGATAAGAAATTAAAATTATCTTGAGTGCAAAACTGGTAGTTATTTATAAACAGATTCTTCAGAAGATAAGATAGGAGAGAGACAAGAAACCTAATCTTAACTGAGCATCCTCTGCATGAGAGCCACTTCTATACTATGTGAGAGGCACTAATATATTCACGAACTCTCTACACGGAGAAATGGCTACTCCTGTTGTACAGATGAGAAATCTACTTCTGAATGACAGAGCAGAGACTCAAACTCAAAGCTTCCACAGTCAGGAAGGGGGAGCACAGGGAATAAGCATACCTTTTCTGCATCACACTGCCTCTGGAATTCTTTTAAAAATCCCCTAACGTGGCTTATATAGCTTGTACCCACTTATAAGGAGATTTAACGTTTCTGTGTGAGTTCATTCTTAGACTCCTTCTTGGTTTTTGCTTTATTTTAGGGTTGGTTTTTTGTTTTTTTTGTTTGTTTGTTTTTTGCAAATGGCATAAAGATGCAGTCTTAGAATTATCGTAAGTGTCTTTTTTCAAAAAAACAAGACTTCTTTAAAACCTTGCTACTCAATGTTGGTCTACACACCAGCAACATCAACATCACTTGGTAGCTCATCAGAAATGCGGAGCATTAGATCCCCATGCAAGGACTGTTCTAAAATTGTTACCCAAGGAAACTAGAAAGAGAAGAATGAAATTGAGATTTTTAAAAGACATAAAAATTCTGGTGGAAAACAATCTGAAGTATCTTTCTCAACATGGTTTCCTCTACTTCACCCCAGTACCTTTCGCCCTTCCCCACCACCACTCCCAACAGACTCACCAGCTGTGAAAGGGAGAAAAATTGTGAAAAATATCTCAAAAGCTGAAGACATTTTCTGAAGGGAGTTCCCTTCTTCCTATCCTTACCCCTCTCTTTTCCTTCCATATACCTAGCTGTTGACTTTTCTTCTCCTGATCTCCCACATAAGCACTAATGAGAAATCCCCTGCTCTCTTAAGGCCACTGTGTTTGCAGCCCATGAGAAATTTAAGAGGAAGCATTTCCTATTTGGAGAGTTAGGTGATAATGACTGAACTTCCTGATTTGTACTTATATACATTTATTTCTCTCCAGAGAAACATATGCATTTGACCCACTATTCAGATCTAATTGTAATCAATTGATTTATATCCCAGATAATGTTTAAGTGATTCTTATGAGACATGCATCAGTATATTCATTTTTATAAATGGGGAAGTAAAGAAGTAACTTATCCTACTTTGATCAATGACAGAGCTGTACAACCGGGATAGACATGATGATCTTTTCATGGATAGTTTTCCTTCCCTTGCATTGTGTCGTGTGTGTGTGTGTGTGTGTGTGTGTGTGGTAATTTGTTCTGTGGTGTGTGACAGAAGCCAAACATGATCTCTCATTCTAGAAGCAGACACTTTAATACAAAAAACAGAGTGTTTAAAACATTCATAAAGACCATAATACTAATAGTTCTCCACTCCTATGACCCCCTGCCAAACTTGGGCTGGGGCTAGGGATCAGTCTGCAATCCAGAATTACAGCCCAGCTGGTGCAATTTTACTCTGATCCATCCAGCAAATCCTATGCACAAGCCCTGCAACTCCACAGATAGAGAGGGGAACAGGTACCATGAGAATGCTGCACCTGGCATTTCTCAGGCACTTCCAACCTGGCTCCAGCCACAGCTGCCCCACTGCTTTTTTCTGAACATGGCCTTAGTGCCATGCCATCCCTGACAGGGGCACCTCTGCCCACTCCACGAGCTCAGATCTTTTGTGAGCCAGGCCAGGTCCTTGTTGCCTCTGCCCAACCTGCCTGCACACTTACACCCTGCAGATGATGTTACCCTCTTCTACTTCATAATTTCTGCTTTATTTCTTTTTCCTTCTTTATTCTGTTTGTTTCTGGCTAAAGCATTTTAGAATATGGTGCCTTCTGCCACAAAATAGAGGGTGGTGGGGTGGGAGAAGCAATCTACAGATTAACTGCAGTGTTAACATGGGTTTTCTATGTGAAAGGGGTCAGTGAAGACTGAGGGAATGAGTTTCTGCTTATAAATTCTCCTTGCTGCTGCTGCTGCTGCTGCTAAGTCGCTTCAGTAGTGTCCGACTGTGCGGCCCCATAGACGGCAGCCCACCAGGCTCCCCCATCCCTGGGATTCTCCAGGCAAGTGTACTGGAGTGGGGTGCTATCGCCTTCTCCAATAAATTCTCCTTACATCTACTTAAACAGACAATAATCCTTTCCTTTGGGTTTGTTTTATTAACAAATAGTTAACACAGGTTTCAGTTTGATTACCCAAAGGAACGATTAATGAAAATTTCTCGTAGAAAAAAGCATTGGGATCAGATTCTTGTCACCAGATAGATAATTTCTCAACACATCTGAAGATAACAGTTTGGATTTTTTGATTGGTGAATTAAATTTATTACTGTCACTGTTCTGGTTGTGAGTGTATGCTCAGTCATGTCCAATTCTTTGCAACTTCATGGACTATACTCCACCAGCCTCCTCTATCCTTGGAATTTTTCAGGCAAGAATACTGGAGTGGGTCGTAACGTTTCTGTGTGAGTTCATTCTTAGACTCCTTCTTGGTTTTTGCTTTATTTTAGGGTTGGTTTTTTGGTTTTTTTTGTTTGCTTGTTTTTTGCAAATGGCATAAAGATGCAGTCTTAGAATTATCACAAGTGTCTTTTTTCAAAAAAAAACAAGACTTCTTTAAAACCTTGCTACTCAATGTTGGTCTACACACCAGCAATATCAACATCACTTGGTAGCTCATCAGAAATGCGGAGCATTAGTTCCCCATGCAAGGACTGTTCTAAAATTGTTACCCAAGGAAACTAAAAGAGAAGAATGAAATTGAGGTTTTTAAAAGACATAAAAATTCTGGTGGAAAACAATCTGAAGTATCTTTCTCAACATGGTTTCCTCAACTTCACCCCAATACCTTTCACCCTTCCCCACCACCACTCCCAACAGACTCACCAGCTGTGAAAGGGAGAAAAATTGTGAAAAGTATCTCAAAAGCTGAAGACATTTTCTGAAGGGAGTTCCCTTCTTCTTCCTATTCTTACCCCTCTCTTTTCCTTCCATATACCTAGCTGTTGACTTTTTCTTCTCCTGATCTCCCACATAAGCACTAATGAGAAATCCCCTGCTCTCTTAACGCCACTGTGTTTGCAGCCCATGAAAAATTTAAGAGGAAGCATTTCCTATATGGAGAGTTAGGTGATAATGACTGAACTTCCTGATTTGTACTTATATACATTTATTTCTCTCCAGAGAAACATATGCATTTGACCCACTATTCAGACCTAATTGTAATCAATTGAGTTATATCCCAGATAATGTTTAAGTGATTCTTATGAGACATGCATCAGTATATTCATTTTTATAAATGGGGAAGTAGAGAAGTAACTTATCCTACTTTGATCAATGACAGAGCTGTACAACCAGGATAGACATGATGATCTTTTCATGGATAGTTTTCCTTCCCTTGCATTGTGTCGTGTGTGTGTGTATGTGTGTGTGTGGTAATTTGTTCTGTGGTTTGTGACAGAAGCCAAACATGATCTCTCATTCTAGAAGTAGACACTTTAATACAAAAAACAGAGTGTTTAAAACACTCATAAAGACCATAATACTAATAGTTCTCCACTCCTATGACCCTCTGCCAAACTTGGGCTGGGGCTAGGGATCAGTCTGCAATCCAGAATTACAGCCCAGCTGGTGCAATTTTACTCTGATCCATCCAGCAAATCCTATGCACAAGCCCTGCACCTCCACAGATAGAGAGGGGAACAGGTACCATGATAATGCCGCACCTGGCATTTCTCAGGCACTTCCAACCTGGCTCCAGCCACAGCTGCCCCACTGCTTTTTTCTAAACATGGCCTTAGTGCTATGCCATCCCTGACAGGGGCACCTCTGCCCACTCCACGAGCTCAGATCTTTTGTGAGCCAGGCCAGGTCCTCACTGCCTCTGCCCGACCTGCCTGCACACTCACCCTCACACTTACACCCTGCAGATGATGTTACCCTCTTCTATTTCATAATTTCTGCTTTATTTCTTTTTCCTTCTTTATTCTGTTTGTTTCTGGCTAAAACATTTTAGAATATGGTGCCTTCTGCCACAAAATAGAGGGTGGTGGGGTGGGAGAAGCAATCTACAGATTAACTGCAGTGTTAACATGGGTTTTCTATGTGAAAGGGGTCAGTAAAGCTGAGGGAATGAGTTTCTGCTTATAAATTCCCCTTGCTGCTGCTGCTGCTGCTGCTAAGTCGCTTCAGTCGTGTCCAGCTCTGTGCGCCCCCATAGACAGCAGCCCACCAGGCTCCCCCATCCCTGGGATTCTCCAGGCAAGAACACTGGAGTAGGGTGCCATCGCCTTCTCCGATAAATTCTCCTTACATCTACTTAAACACTTAAACAGACAGTAATCCTTTCCTTTGGTTTTTTTTTTTTTTTTTTTTTTACTTTACAGTACTCTATTGGTTTATTAACAAATGGTTAACACAGGTTTCAGTTTGATTACCCAAAGGAACGATTAATGAAAATTTCTCATAGAAAAAAGCAATGGGATCAGATTCTTGTCACCAGATAGATAATTTCTCAACACATCTGAAGATAAAAGTTTGGATTTTTTGATTGGTGAATTAAATTTATTACTGTCACTGTTCTGGTTGTGAGTGTATGCTCAGTCATGTCCAATTCTTTGCAACTTCACGGACTATACTCCACCAGCCTCCTCTATCCTTGGAATTTTCCAGGCAAGAATACTGGAGTGGGTCGCCATTTCCTACACCAAGGGATCTTCCAGACCCAGGGCTCGAATCTGCGTCTCTCGTGTCTCCTGCATTGGCAGATGGATTCTTTACCACTGCGCCACCTGGGAGGTCCTCTGGTTGTGATATTATACTATTATTTAGCATAATGTTATCATTAGGGCAAATCGGGAATGGTGCACAGAGATCTCTGTGTTATTTCTTTCACTTGAATCTATAATTATCTCACTAAAAGTTTCAATTAAAAAAATTGAAAGTCAGGTATGGCTGAGGAAGGAGAATCTCCCTGAAGGTTATAGTCAAAACATTTATTAGCACTGATCTGTGGGCCATGGAGCAAAGGAAGATGGAGCACATCTCTTCCAGTGTGATTTTAATCGTGGCCTTTTCCAAAGCATTTGAACTGGGATTAGTTGCTGGATTGAGCCACCATAAACTTACCTATCCATTACAGGGAGACTAGCTCTTCAGAGATAATGGTTCGTCATTGGCCTTCCCAGTTTATATCATCCATGGGAATCCAGAACAGCAAGGGGCTAAAAAGAACCTGCTACCTGAATGTGGGAACTTGCATTCTGGGGTCCTTTTGTACCTATCCTCCCTCTGTGGAAGAACCGTGAGCTTGACATGCACTAAGGGAAGTGCGTGGGTCTATGCCCCATGAGACCTGGTTGCCCGTGAGCTGTTCCATGTGTAAATGCTGGCACGGCCAGTTTCGCTGCATTCCTCAGTAATTCCTACCTGGTTGTGATGAGCACCTCATCACTGCTGGAACTCCAGAATTAACGTTGTCTGCATGTGCTTTTCTGCTACCTGGAATCTTCCTTGCTATACAGTTATTAACCCACATTGGCAACCAACATTTCTCATGCAAATTTCACGACCTGAAGAGGCTGTCCCTCCAGTGACCCAACTGTGAGACAATGATTCATTCGTTAGTTGTCTTGAAAGAGTGAATACATTTCCCACTGTCTCTAACATTTCCTTAAAGTACCAGCTACTTTCCTCTGCCCTGCCCTCTCCAAAAAACTACTTTTAAAAAAGTAAGCCATATATTATGCCAAACTTCTGTGTTTCTGATACATGTATTTCTAGCAAAGGTTTATAGAGTTTCCTTTAAATAATTGAATTCTATCTTCAGATTATTAAAGGTTACTCCCAATGTGAAACTGAGTATTAAGCATTGAATAGAGTTGAACAAATTAATTAAGGAAATATCTTGGAAAGGAAAGAAAATCTGTAATGGGAGCAAAGGAGAAGAGAAGGGGCACTTTTAAGAGGTGAGAGACAGGATGCTGGAGTAATGGAAGTGTACACGTGTCCCTAGGAGACCAGGTAGAAAACAGACAGCAAATGAGAGAGAGTTGAGAAAATAAAATGGATCACTTAGGTGATTAGATGGGTACAGAGAAGCAAGTCAAAAAGCAAAATTGAAGGGCAAGTTTCTAACATCTATAGGAAGCTGAGAGAACACCTGTTCTCTCAAAGATTTGTAGAGAATAAAGTCTTCTTGAAAAAAATTCTATCCGGTCATTTGTATGTCTTTGGAAAAATGTCTACTCATGTCCTATGTCCACTTTTAAACTGGAGTNAAAGATTTGTAGAGAATAAAGTCTTCTTGAAAAAAATTCTATCCGGTCATTTGTATGTCTTTGGAAAAATGTCTACTCATGTCCTATGTCCACTTTTAAACTGGAGTCGTTGGCTTTGTTTGGTTTTTGCTGTTGGGTTGGATGAATTCTTTATTTATTTTGTATATTGACATCTTTTAGATATTGTTTGCAAATATTTTCTTCCATTTTATAAATTGCCTTTTCATTTTTGTGGAAGCAAGGTCCAATGCTGTAAAGTGCAATACTGCATAAGAACCTGGAATCTGTTAGGTCCCTGAATCAAGACAAATTGAAAGTGGTCAAACAAGAGATGGCAAGAGTGAACATCAACATTTTAGGAATGAGCAAACTAAAATGGACTGAAATAGGTGAATTTAACTCAGATGAACATTATATCTACTGCTGTGGGCAAGNCCAGAATCAAGACAAATTGAAAGTGGTCAAACAAGAGATGGCAAGAGTGAACATCAACATTTTAGGAATGAGCAAACTAAAATGGACTGAAATAGGTGAATTTAACTCAGATGAACATTATATCTACTGCTGCGGGCAAGAATCCCTTAGAAGAAACGGAGTAGCCATCATGGTCAACAGAAGAGTCCGAAATGCAGTACTTGAGTGCAATCTCAAAAATGACAGAATGATCTCTGCTCATGAAAATGGCAAACCATTCAATATCACAGTAATCCAAGTCTATGCCTTAAGTAATGCTGAAAACACTGAAGTTGAATGGTTCTAGGAAGACCTATAAGACCTTCTAGAACTAACACCCAAAAAAGGTATCCTTTTCGTTATAGTGGACTGGAATGCAAAAGTAGGAAGAAACACCTGGAGTAACAGGCAAATTTGCCATTGGAGTACAGAATGAAGCAGTTAAGTTCAGTTCATTCGCTGAGTCACGTCCGACTCTTTGTGACCCCA
>SJYX01022075.1:0-13597 GCA_006410675.1 Oreotragus oreotragus | reverse complement strand
CTCTCTCTCACACACACATATGCACACATGCACACATGGAAGGAAAATATAAATTCAGTTTTATTAAATAGTGAAATTCTTATTATAATCCTATATTTGCTAACAGAAGGTTGACAATTTACAGATATTAAAATAATAGAAAAGGTACATTCAAACAGGATTGGAGGGAATATAAATTGATACAATTTGACATAGCAGTCAATAATATTGACATATCAGTCAGTAATAAAGATGCACAAAACCTTTGGCCTCGCAATTTCACTCAAGGAAATTATCTTACAAATATGTTCAAACACATTTAAAGAGATAAATCTACAAGAAACATTCTATGTAGTATTGTTTATAATAGCAAAACAAAACAATCTAAATGTCCACCACAGGGTTAATTAAATTAAATTCCATTACAGACAATGGAATTATATGTAACCATTAAGAAGAATGAGGTAGCTCTGCTTGTGTTGATACAAAAGATCTTTAAGATATATTATAGTATTAACTTTCTATAAGTACAGAACAAATTATGCTATGTTTCTATTTCTGTCTTGACAAGGATATATGTGTATGAATATGTAAGTGGACATATAAGTGTATACATATACAATGCACATATAGGTATGACATGTGCACATAAAAATTTCCTCAAATATTACATAAAACTGTTGGTAATTATTCCTTCTGTGAAGTTATTTGAGGTAACTCAATTTTCATCATCTACTGTACTGAACAATTTTAATATTTTATCACTAGCATGTGCTTTCTTTGTAATAATATCAGTTTAAAGAACTAGCCAGTCAGTAACAGCTAAAATTCTAAAACTTCAATTGTATAAAGATATAAATGCAAATCCTCTATAATGTCTCTGTCTTCTAAGAATCTTTGAAAAGCTAGTTTCAAAAGAGGCTTTCCATTCCAGAATGCTAAGAAAATCAGAACAGTATCTGTAACTGCATCTTGATTCCTTTGTCGTGGTGCTACACTCAAGGAACATAAACAGTATGGAGATTCATCCCATCAACTTCACTTTGTAACACCTGAGACGTCTTCACCCTGTTTGTAATATCATAAAGTGGATTGTTCTTCTCTGTGTAGCTGGCATAGGGTTCCATTTCATCCTAAAATATAACCCAACATTAAATTCAATTGAAAAAAACAAAACAGAAATCCTAACTACCTGTGCTTTTCTAACAAGTGCTCACAACTTTAGTGTCTACCAATAGTGATCTCTGAGTCTGCATGAACATAAAAGCAAGACTTTTCTAATAGACTATCAAAAAATTTTTGATTATTTACGTCTCAGTGTCAGATGATAACAGTTGCCTGAAAGTAGGAATGTAGAAGAGTGAAGTGACGTGAGGAGTATTTCAGAAGAGAATGTCAAAAATTTAGTAAACTACTTGTTATAATAGATCCTAGAGCTGGATAGGTATTAAACTTAGGTAAAAAGGGCTTCCCTGATAGCTCAGTTGGTAAAGAATCCACCTGCAATGCAGGAGACCCTGGTTTGATTCCTGGGTCAGGAAGATTCGCTGGAGAGGGGATAGGCTACTCCAGTATTCTTGGACTTCCCTTGTGGCTTAGCAGGTAAAGAATCACCTGCAAAGCGGGAGACCTGAGTTTGATCCCTGGGTTGGAAAGATCCCCTGGAGAAGGGAAAGTCTACCCAATCCAGTATTCTGGCCTGGAGAAGTCCATGGACTGTATAGTCTATGAGGTCTCAGAGAGTTGGACATGACTGAGTGACTTTCACTTTCACTTTAGGTAAGACAGAAATGATGATGGTATTGAAAAAAGGAAATCAAGAATTAGAGATGGTTTAATGGAGGAGGAAATACTAACTCAATTTCTCCAAAGATTACAGTCCAAACGAGGCTAACATGATGTCTTTTGTAGGATGCAGTTCTTAAAAATATGGATTTGGTGTGTGTTTAAATAGTGCTTGGTGGATAATTAACAAAATAAGTACATCTGACAGTATTGTAGAATAAGAATTTTTTCTTTTTAATTAAAATACTAATATTGATGCAAATTACAAATTATGTGACTAGATGCTGGGAAAGATGGAGGGCAGGAGGAGAAGGGGATGACAGAGGGTGAGATGGTTGGATGGCATCACTGACTCAATGGACATAGGTTTGGGTGGACTCTGGGAGTTGGTGATGGATGGGGAGACTTGGCATGCTGAGGTTCATGGGATCACAGAGAGTTGGACACAACTGAGTGACTAAACTGAACTAACTGATCTAGATTTTCAGACTACATGGCTTAAAAGTTTGCAAATATTCTTTTTAATCTTACCTCCTCAACTGGAGTATGCTCTGTTTTTTTCAATTTACATTTTCTGCAAAAATAAAAATAAGCTAGAATAAATGTCAAACCATGATCATTCAGATTGAAAATGAGAAAACAAAAGAGTATGCTGTTGACAATTATGGTTCATTTTGATAGAAACTATAAGTCAGAAATGAACTATCAGATATGAGTAAAGAATGCTGCTTGCAGTTAACACATCCAAATAAGATAATTCTGAATTTTGGAAAGATAAGTAAAATTATGCAAAGAACCTTGTGTAATGGAATATATGCAACACCTCATCTTTGGTATATGAAATTAATTATTGTAATTCTTTTCCCAAATACAAAATAGCATGTACTGTTTCTCCCAAGATCCTGCCCCAGACTGCCTAATTCACTATGCTTGCACATCTAAATAACCTAGAAAAATACCCCATGTCATTCAGAGTAGCCCATGTATTTTATTTTCAGGGTATACTTCTTGATTATGGAAGAATTGATGTTAGAATCTTAATTTTACCTAGTCAATTCCATATATTTGACTTCTTTTTAACCCAATAAAGCTGGAGAAGAGAAGGCATCAGTCAGTACCTGCAGCCATTGATTTTCAAAAGCCAAATGGATCCCGCGATGATCAAGATTATAAAAATAGGGGCAATGATATATAAAATTTTTAAGTGTGCTGGTATTTCAGCACCTGTAAATATAGACAAAAGAATATATAATTTAACACTCAGTTCAGTTCAGTCACTCAGCCGTGTCTGACTCTTTGTGACCCCATGGACAGCAGCATGCTAGGCCTTCCTGCCATAATTCCCTGGCATAATAAAGTAATTTAACATTATTCAGCAGTAAAAACCAGTGAGCTATCAAGCCATGAAATCAAGTAGGACTATTAAAAGCATATTACTAAATGAAAGGAGCCAGTCTGAAAAGGCTAAATGCTGCATGATTCCAACCATATGACACTCTGGAAAAGGTAGAACTATGTAGTAAGACGATCAGGGATTGTTAAAGGTTAGGGTGGATGGAGGCATGAATAGGTGAGGCATAGAGGATTTTATGGCAGTGAAACTACTCGATACCATACAATAATTGTGAATGTATGTCATTTATGCATTTCTCAAAATTCATAGAACATGTACCTAGAGTGAATCTTTATGTAAACTATGGACTTTGAGTGATAATAGTACGTTAAGGTAGGGTGATTGATTATAACAAATGTACCACTGCAGTGTGGGGGATGATCAATAGATAGACAGGAAGACCATGCATGTGTAGGGACAAGGGTTTTATTGGAACTCTCTGTACTTTCTATTCAATATTGCTATCATTCTATTTAAAAAATAAAAGTCTACTTTAAAATTATATGTATATATATTTACATCTATAAGAATGTCTTATAGTACATGTAATTTATTTCTGTGATTTAATTTTTAAAACTTTTGCCCCATTAATAGTTCAAATAATTGTTACAATAAAAGTGCTTTATCACTTCAGACTCTTGAGTTTTCAGCAGACATTATCTTGTATCAGGATTTTGTTTCCTTAAGGATTCATGTAGTGAATTCCTATAGGAGAGATGTGAAATTTAGATCTCTCTGTTACAGTAACAGAGTATTGGTCATCTCCAATATTCAGAAATGAACAGGGAATTGTAAGAAATGTATTTGGAAAAATAACTCTAATTCTGAAGTCACCTCTATTCCAAGGCATTGAAACTGAACTGAATGCATGTCAGGAACTTTAAACTTTAAACTATTCACTAACTGCTGGCAGCGATATAAGCTCAACCTGACAAGAGAAGTCAGCAAAGGACCTGGCCGACTCTGAGAGGTTTTAAGACTGTACTCCTGAAGTTTCGTGAATGTGGCTGAGACAGCAGAGAGAGGTAAGTGGAAGCTGCAATCCACCTTCTTTCAATACTTTGTTTTTAAACACTGGATTTTTATTTAAAGAACATTTTTGTTTTACAGTTAAAAACTACAATAGTGTTTTGAAGCCCTCTCTTTCAAACTAATAAGCTGTCTTTTGTTGGAAGTGTACTAGCAGAGGTAGAGGTCCACCCTGTGTGGGAGACATACCTGCATTGGGTGGGACTGGACTAGAGACTTCCTCAAATTCTGAGAATCTATAAATATGATGTCATATTGTAATACCGAGTGGTCAAACTTTATACATAATTGGGAGCATTACTCTTCTAGGTAAACAATGCCAAACTCTCTATATATAAACTTTAAGAATGGACTTTAGAAAATCATGCTTTAAACCCAACATTTTCCTCTTCTCCTTTCTTAACACTAAAATATCAGTAGAGAATTTTTTAAATTAATTTATTTATTTTAATTGCAGGCTAATTACTTTACAATATTGTAGTGGTTTTTGCCATACATTGACATGAATCAGCCATGGGTGTACCTGTGTCCCCCATCCTGAATCCCACTCCCACCTCCCTCCCCATCCCATCCCATCCCTCAGAGTCATCCCAGTGCACAAGCCCTGAGCACAGATTTTTTTTTTAAGTATAGACTTGCAAAGACAAAGAGATTATGGATGAAGATAAGAGCAGATGAAAGATTTCAGCTTGTTTTAACATGAAAGATGAACTGAAGAATGGCCAATAATTCAGAGTGAAATAAGTATAAACCTTAGTGAATCCAAGAAGACTCTAGAGTAGGAAGGAAAAAATATGGAGAAAGGGGAATGTCAGGAGTGAAGTGTGGAGCTAAAAGTTGGAAGCTTCCTTGAAGTTCTGTATGAAGAACAGATAGGCTGCCAACTCTCCTCCCACCCCACTCAACCAGGTCACCACACTTCCCCGACGAGCAGAAAACAGGAAGTTTGGCCCAAAGAAGATGAACTGGAGAAATTCCAGAGTCAAAGATTCATACATAATGTAGGGTGGAGATGAAGTGTCTTTAAAGGAAAGTTTGAGTTCTGAATAGTCACACACACACACACACACACTTACACACACCCCTCTCCTCCTTTCTCTCAGAACACTCTCAGATAGTCAGGATTATTCCTCCAAGGGAAGAGATTGGAGAGGTACTTTCTACAGAGTCTGAGTAGCCTCAGAGAAAAGATCTTCCCTGGTAGCTCAGATGTAAAGAACCTGCCTGCCAATATAGGAAACAAGAGACACGGGTTCGATCCCTGGGTTGAGAAGACTCCCTGGAGGAGAGCATGGCATGGCAACCCACTCCAGTATTCCTGCCTGGAGAATCCCGTGGACAGAGGAGCTGAGGGGCTAATAGTCCATAGGGTCGCACAGAGTCAACACAACTGAAACAACTTAGCACGCACACATGCACACTACGTTTAAATTGGCTATATTAAGAAATAGCACTGAAACCATGTTGTTAATAAAAACTGAGTCAAATACTAGAAGAAACACTTTAAGATCTGAAAGTACTTGTCTCTGGAGAGTTGTTCATAAGAATGGAGCAGGGGGGATGGAGAATCAGAGAGGGCTAACATTTTACGTGATATACTTGTCTAGACACAATAGACAACATAGATTTTAAACTGTATGAGTTAGGCTGATTAGGACAATATTTTTATAACAAGAAATTAGGGTAGAATGGGTGCAGAGAGCAGAGAAACTAAACTGTAATGAACTGAATCATAGACGTTATTATAAGACATTAAAAAAATTTCATTGGAAAAACCATGAGAAAACTCTACCAGACTGAAAATTTATGAAGGTAATTTATGAGCACCTTTATTCTTCTAATAAAATTATAATTAGTTGTTTAAAATTATCCTGTATCCTTCTATTAAAACCATTTAAGTATTTGTATAAAAGTACACTACACAGGTCAATTTATTAGTACAAAAGAGAGCATTAAAGGAAGAATAAATTGGGAGTTCCCTTTAGCCTAGAGGTTAGGATTCTGGCTTTCACTGCCTTGCCCAGGTTCAGTTCCTCGTAGGGCAACTGAAATCCTGGAAGCTGCTCTACACAACTAAAAAAAAAAAATAGTAGAATAAACTTCATTTTATAATATGGCTTTTTACAACAAATTTTTGTATTGTTCTTCTAGATAATCCTTTACTTTGAGGAGGAGACAGAGATAAAGTGGAGGGTGGAAAAGACATCCTTGAATGAAATTTCTTTACATATTCCTTTTTCTTAAGGTAATTCCTGTGAAAGAACGGAAAAATCAAAAATAAGACTAGAAAAATTACTAACCTTGACTCAATTGTATGGACAGACTCTTGCTGCCAGTCAAGTGGGAGACAGAGCAGGACACGTTCAGCACATGGCGGCCCCCCCAGCGACAAGTACTCTGGACGGTCACTGTGCCGTCACCCCAGTAAGGCTCTTGCTCAGTGACGCAGTCCCCCTCTGGGGTCCAGGAGATCTGTGCAGCCGGCTTCCCTGCAGCTGCCTTGCACACTGCAGTTCCCTTCTCAGT
This sequence comes from Oreotragus oreotragus, assembly GCA_006410675.1. Taxonomy (NCBI): domain Eukaryota; kingdom Metazoa; phylum Chordata; class Mammalia; order Artiodactyla; family Bovidae; genus Oreotragus; species Oreotragus oreotragus. Next base: position 6,885 of record SJYX01022075.1, on the reverse strand, counting down.
TTGGATCAGGGTCACCTCCGGGGTCCCTGCAGAATTGTAGGGGAAATGCTTCAGTCTTAAAACCTGGGACATAGTATTCAGAGATTTGTTTCAGTCCCAAATCTGGTTATCTGAAACACCTCAATATATGATGTTCCTTACCTAACACTTGGAGGTGATACTCATGATGGAAATTCCCATAACTTGTTGCTATTTGACACGTGTAATTCCCATCATGAGTGATGGCCACTGGATCGATCTGAAGGGCAGGATTCTCATCAGGTCTGGAGGCCCAGGTTATTCTCTTGTCAGTGCAGTTTCCTCCTATGGTCTGATTTGTATCATGTCTGTAGGCTCTGAAGCAGGGTGGCTTGTCTCTGAGGACTATTTCCCATGTTACCAACACACTTGGCCACTGCACAGGAGGGCAAGTGAGCACAGCTTTTGTACCCACTTGTACTGATAGTGAAGTGTTAACTGGAAACATGTACATAAACACACAAACAGAGAATAATAAGAGAAAAGCTTTATAATACTTGATGTGTCAAAATTTATTCACAACATATTACATGAAATTGTACTTAAAATTTACTTTGCAGGTGATCTTTTTCCAGAGATATTAGACTTACATAAGAAATACCATTCATGAAATATATATAAAGTATAATATTAAATCCATCCAATGATTAACCAACTTCTTCCTGTATCATTAGGAAAATAACATGTATTATATGTATGATGATTTTTTAAGTGTTATGAAATTAAATCAGAAGATTTGATATCTAGGAAACAAACTGATGAGAAAAGAGAATCTGGATTAAAAGACAAAGACAGTTCAGTTCAGTTCAGTCGCTCAGTCGTGTCCGACTCTTTGCGATCCCATGAATTGCAGCACGCCAGGTCTCCCTGTCCATCACCAACTCCTGGAGTTCACTCAGACTGACATCCATCGAGTGAGTGATGCCATCCAGCCATCTCATCCTCGGTCGTCCCCTTCTTCTCTTGCCGCCAATCCCTCCCAGCATCAGAGTCTTTTCCAGTGAGTCAACCCTTTGAATGAGGTGGCCAAAGTACTGGAGTTTCAGCTTTAGCATCATTCCTTCCAAAGAAATCCCAGGGCTGATCTCCTTCAGAATGGACGGGTTGGATCTCCTTGCAGTCCAAGGGACTCTCAAGAGTCTTCTCCAGCACCACAGTTCAAAAGCATCAATTCTTCAGCGCTCAGCCTTCTTCACAGTCCAATTCTCATATCCATACATGACCACTGGAAAAACCATAGCCTTGACTAGACGGACCTTAGTCAGCAAAGTAATGTCTCTGCTTTTGAATATACTATCTAGGTTGCTCATAACTTTTCTTCCAAGGAGTAAGTGTCTTTTAATTTCATGGCTGCAGTCACCATCTGCAGTGATTTTGGAGCCCCCCAAAATAAAGTCTGACACTGTTTCCACTGTTTCCCCATCTATTTCCCATGAAGTGATGGGACTGGATGCCATGATCTTCGTTTTCTGAATGTTGAGCTTTAAGCCAACCTTTTCGCTTTCCTCTTTCACTTTCATCAAACTGATGAGAAAAGAGAATCTGAATTAAAAGACAAAGACAGTGTTCTAAATCTAATCTTTTGGACAAAGAGACTATTAGATTTACCATACAACTCATGCTCTAAGGGGGAAAAATGGAATTATTAATAATGTGGTTTTCTCCTCCTAAGTTTTGATGAAAGTGAAAAATCAGTAACATCAGAACTAAACACATACTCTTAAGGGTGGCACTTCAGACAAACATAAATCTGGAAAGATACGGTACTTCCATTAAAAATAGCTATGACATTCAGGCTGAAGAAGTTGGAATTTTTTATTAAATTTTTATTCAGAGAATCACAAAATCAGTTAAATCAACAGATTTTAAAATAATCTGTAATCTCATTAGTTGGACCATCTCACATAAATGAAAAATGACGATGCCAAGCTGTAAGAGATGCTTAGAAGTATATTTCTAGAGGAAAAAAAAGTAGTATAGTATATAAATACAAATTAAATGAAAAACAAGGATTATTTTCCTCTGTAAATTTTCTATAAAAGTATTTTATTGCAAACGTGTGATAGTATAATATATAGTCTTTCAATGAGTTCCCCTTCCTTTCTATTCTATTGCTTGAAAACTACCACATTTAGATAGAGATTGGAGAAGGCAATGGCACCCCACTCCAGTACTCTTGCCTGGAAAATCCCATGGACAGAGGAGCCTGGTGGGCTGCAGTCCATGAGGTTGATAAGAGTCAGACACGACTGAGAGACTTCACTATGACTTTTCACTTTCATGCACTGGAGAAGGAAATGGCAACCCACTCCAGTGTTCTTGCCTGGAGAATCCCAGGGACGGGGGAGCTGGTGGGCTGCCGTCTATGGGGTCACACAGAGTCGGACACAACTGAAGCAACTTAGCCAGCCAGCCAGCCAAGAGGGCAGTTAAACCCATGCTGTTTCCATCACTCCAAGTGACATCAGCTCGTAGTGAGAACGTCCAGCTTGGCAAAGGCTTGGAGACAAGCAAGAATATGGCTTATTAGAAATCTGCTAGAGGTTGGATGTGGGAACAATGCTTAAAATAAAACCAGAAAAATAAGAGACCAGTGAGACAGCAAGCTGTGAGTGCTCTTTTGTGTTATATGTTCGAAGTTTACCTTGGTAAACAGTATAAGGTTTAATGTTTTTGCTAATACATATCCTCAAGATCTGACTCTGTTTTTTGAAGGGAAGTATTTGGTAATCAAATAAGCATACATTTGAACAGGGGCACAGTATCAAGAAATAACTCCATCAGTGAGGATTCCAAGCACAGCAGATATTCTGTGTTCTTTCACTTTCCTCCATTCTGTGACCTTCAAGTCAATCACTCTTCACACATATCGATAGTTCTAATGTTACTGGTATTTTCCCCCCTTTCTTCATCCTCTTCTCTCCTTTTCCATACAGTTCCTTTTTCATACTTTTTCATAAATTATCAAGATTAAAATGATGAATTATCATTGGTAAATGATAATTTACCAATGGCCAGTACCTCCACAATACTCAGTGGGTTTGGCACTTAACAAATATATTCTCCATATAAGATCAGCTAGGGTGATTGCATTTCCTACTTCCTGAGAAAACAATAGAGTCTCTTCTTGCTCCCAAACCAGCAGCTACATCCCATCTTCTCTGCATCCTTTGTCTATAGATCTCTTCCAGTCTCATTCAGCCTTTTGCACACAAATTCTTATTGGCTTTGAGGTGTTTCCTTTCTTTTCTCACAACCTTACCCTAGGGCTTCCCTGATAGTTCAGTTGGTAAAAAATCTGCCTGCAGTGCAGAAGACCCCAGTTCAGTTTCTGGGTAGAGAAGATCCCCGGGAGGAGGGATAGGGGATCCACTCCAGTATTCCTGGGCTTTCCTTGTGGCTCAGCTGGTAAAGAATCTGTTCACTATGTGGGAGACCTGGGTTCGATCCCTGGGTTGGGAAGATCCCTGGGATGGGAGAAGGGAAAGGCTATGCACTCCAGTATTCTGGCCTGGAGAATTCCATGGACTGCATAGTCCATGGGGTCGCAAAGAGTTGGACATGACTGAGTGGCTTTCACTACCCTAGATTAAGCCCCCATCGCCAGGCACCTAACTTCTGTTTCTGTCTCAAAACTCTTCTCCCTTCAGTTCATACCTTAAAATGCATCATTCCACAACATAATGCGATTACTTCAACTCTAAAACCCTCCAGACATCTTTCACTGCCTGAAGAATAAGTTTGAATGTCTTCCTATTGGCTTCAAAAGCCCTCTGTCACACTGAATCACTTTGCAATCTTATCACCCACTACATTGTCCCCTCACTGCAGGAAAAGGAAAAAAAAAAACAAAGGCACAATTCCACCTCCATGTCATCTCTCACACTGTTTTCACTCTCTAAGGTGCCCAACATAATGCTATTTTTCTATTAAAATAACTCTTTCTTTAAGACCTGATTCACACGCTACATCCTCTGTGAAGCCTTGTCTAAGCCTTGGTGTTTAACCACTCCCTTTCTACACTCCTGGTACACTTGATGTGAGTGCTTACCTCTTCTGCTTGTGTGATATCTGGGCTTCTGTCTGGGTTCCCCCACAGAATAGAGCTCCCTGGAGGGCTCTCTGATAGTCTTCTTTATCTTGCTCATCTTTATGTTCCCCACAGAGCCCAGCACAGTGCATGACAGAGAAAACTCCATAATCTTTCAGTGGAATTGAACTGCTTTGGGGGAGGATGGGGTGGAGTCATTCAAGTCATTTATCCTACAGCATTCAGATCACCATATTCTTTAACTGGGTACAAGATTGGAACAGAGTCCAGACCACTGACTATGTTTCTAAGGAAGCTCAACATTCTATGCTTCAGTACTCAAAGTAAAAAACAAAAACAAAAACAAAAAAATACAGGCATACTACCTTCTGCATAAAGTGTTACAGTGCTCTGCTTTCTTTCCGTAGATGAAGTTGTTGAAACTAGAAAATATTCAGAGAGAAATAGATGAAATCAATTTTAGAAACTTTGAGTAAAAACCATTCTTTTCGCCACAAGAGCTTGCATACAACATGATAGAAAATCAATGAACCATAACTAAAATTACACAAAAATCCTTGAAATACAGAAATTAGAAACTGTTGCATCATTATATGGAAAAACATGTTAACATTTGGAAATTACATTGTAAGCTATTAATCAATGATTCCCCATTTACACAATATCTCATTTTATACTTAAAACTATTTTGTACAAGGTAACACTGCCTCTATCCTTCCCTAGCCATAAAGTATTGGCCCATCATGCACACCTCACATGAGCTGGGATGATTATGTGGTCTTTTTTACAGATGTCACTACTGTTGTTAAAATTGTTTAGACCAGTGCTGGGCATCTCAAACAGCTGGACAAATCAAGTACTTTCTCAAGAACCAACACTGAGAAGAATAGTTCATCCCTCTTTCTTCCCCATTTTCCTACTATGATGGTTAATTTTATGTGTCAGCCTAGCTAGTCCACGGTACCCAAATGTTTGGTCAAACATTATTCTAGATGTTTCTACAAAGATATTTTTTTACCCTCCATAATGTGAGTGGGCCTCATCCAATCAGTTGAAGGGTTTAACAGAAAAGACTGACATCATGGGAAAGGGAATTCTGCCAGCACATTGCATTCAGACTCGATCTGCATCTCTTCCCTGGGTCTCCAAAGATCCTGCAGATTTTGGACCAATTCCAAAAAGTAAATCAGTCTCTTCCTCTTTTTCTCATTCTCCCTCTCGCTAGGATTTCCAACACACACATACATCCTGTTCTGTTTCTCTGAGGAACACTGACTAATAAACCTTGGGAAGAATGAAGCAGAAGCAGAGAGAGATGGCAGACTTAACCTATCTCAAGTTCCCAATTCCTTGTTCTTAAGATCTACATGTATTCCTTCTCTTGAGTTCTATAGAGTTTCTGAAGATAGTCCTAATATACTTCAAATCTGCTTTCTGAAAAATATGTTTGTATTACTATTTTTTTAAAGAGCAACAATGACTTTCAGAATGCTTCTTATGACTTAAAAACCTGAAAAATATCTTCCTCTGAGTTTATAAGACCACCATTCCATGTGCTCTCCTGCTTTTAAAAATATTATTTATGCTCCCCATTCTAATTTTCCACTCAATTCTACCACATAATAAACAGAGTAATTAAATTAAAGGACTTGGAAGCCAGCAGTGAATAGGCTTCTAAAATAATTTGGCTTTTCTAGGTAGCTAAGTATCATTAGACAGGGCTGGAAAGAAGGCAAAGAATGAGATTCTAACTATTAAATTTAGTTCATACTGGGATTAAGTATCTATTTCAGAAACAGATAAGAAATCAAAGTTGACCTCAGAGGGATTACTGAAATCAAGTTATGTCTTAGGTGTTCTAGATTCTGAAGCTCTATCATCGCACACAGTATAGCTTTGCCAAAGGACTAAAAAGGAAACATCTGGAGCTTTGCATTCCATATCGTCTCTGTTGCAAGTATTCAACACTGCTGTTGCAGCAAGAAAGCAGGCACATATAATAAGGGAACAAATGTCCATGGCTTTGTCCAATACAATTTATATATACAGCCAACTGGATTTTGCTCATGGGCTATAGTTTGCTAACTCTTGACTTAAAGTACAGTATTTTGTTTGTTGTAATTTCTTAAAGTGACAACATTTATAAATACAAACAATAAACATCCACTGAATATTCTGTTTTATTCTGCTTACTTTGCCTTTTAAAGATAAACTAAATCTCCAGTGACAATTCCAAGTTCTCCTAAATAAATTTCCTATTCTATTTCTGTGTTGGTGGTTTAGTCACTAAGTCATGTATGACTCTTTGTGACACCATGGACTATAGCCTGCTAGGTCCTCTGTTCTAGGATTTCCCAGCCAAGAATGCTGGAGTGGGTTGCCATTTCTTTCTCCAGGGGCCCTTCCCAACCCAGGGATTGAACCTAGGTCTCCGGCATTGCAGACAGATTGTTTACCAGCTGAGTCATTCTGTTTTTAACATGTTGCAACTCCTTCCTTTCTTCCTGCATTCTTTCTTTCCTTACTTTGAGTGAAGAGTGGCAATACTGAGGACATCCAATAGGATTCTGATAAGTAAGAAAACAACAATGAACCCTGCCCATTCCCAGTGGTCACAAGATGGCTACCGTAATAGACAAAGGTTACTGAAACCTATGAAGGCCTTCTCTTGTGAGCATTTTGGCCTTTGCAGCCCTGAGACCTGCTCTTTAGGGAAGTAAGTGTCACAGCCATAACATTCTCTGGTTCTGGTTAAACAGAATTCTTCTTCAGCATCAGTTCTTCACACGTCTGGCTGTCACCAATCATTCGCCCTA
>SJYX01022073.1:59634-110136 GCA_006410675.1 Oreotragus oreotragus | reverse complement strand
ATCAGCCCTGGGATTTCTTTGGAAGGAATGATGCTGAAGCTGAAACTCCAGTACTTTCGTCACCTCATGCAAAGAACTGACTCATTGGAAAAGACTCTGATGATGGGAGGGATTGCGGGCAGGAGGAGAAGGGGACGACCGAGGATGAGATGGCTGGATGGCATCACCGACTCGATGGATGTTGAGTTTGAGCGAACTCCGGGAGTTGGTGATGGACAGGGAGGCCTGGCATGCTGCGGTTCATGAGGTCACAAAGTCGGACACGACTGAGCGACTGAACTGAACTGATGGGACTGGATGTCATGATCTTAGTTTTTTGAATGCTGAGTTGATGATTTTTTTTTCCTTCAAAGAGAAATCACTTAGCCACATAGGTACCCACCTAAGTTCTCAGCATAAATCCTCTGTAGCATGACCTTCTGGGTGCTCAAATTCTACTAGATGTATCAGAAACTGGCTTATTATGAAGCACAACAATTTTGAATTTATAGCAATTTTATTCTTAATTACATAAACTGATTCCATTTACCACTGATATCTGAACCCACACTGGGAGGACAATCAGTGTTTAATGACCCCTTTAGTGCATCCCTTAGTGCAATTCCATCACTGGGAAATGTTCTTTAACAACTTTAACAAAAGTTTTGTTGCTTCATTGTGCAGTAGCTCTGTGCCCTCTCAATCTCCATAGCCCCTTAAGATTTGGAAAGTAAATCAATTGAAATCTTATTTTTAACAGACATGTTTTAAAAATACATATTTTTGCATATTTTCTCAACTTTTCTTTAAAAGAAAAAAGCAGAAAGTGTAAGTAATGTTAACCACCCAAAAGTAAATGTTTTCCAGATTCCCTTTTGCAAACAGCACAGTCTTTATTCAGCCACACTTTATTTACCCAGGTGCTGTGTGTTTGTGGTTTGCATGTATATGTAGTTTAGCCTTTCAGAACATAAAAAGCTTTTCAGAACAGTTTTTAACCCCTTGCCGCTAGGCAGTTGGGATTTCCTGGTTAGTAATGCATCAGGAAATCCTGACTGCTCCTACCACTGAGTGAAGGAATAAAGGTCAATTATGGCATTTGTCCCCTTCCTTACACGAGCTCTCCAGAGAGGTACCCACCAGGATTGATAGATCCTGTTGCTGCCTGGCAATAGCCAAGCCTCCAAAACTGGCCAGCCGTCAGAGCCCTGGACAAGACTGTGAAGATTTAACTCCCCAGGTACTTACTGTCCTGTAGTTTTAGGATGTATTTCTTTTAAATTTGCCTTCAAAGTACTCACCTCTGCTTATTGATTTCAGTAGACAAACAACTTTATGATGACTCCATATTGCCATGTGAACAAAGGCTTTCATCCCTAAAGCTTTTTTCTATGCTCCTAGAACTCATGGACTCAGTGCTAAAAGCACTTTTCTCGACAAAATAAACAAATAAATAAATAAATAATCCCTCTATTTCTTCAGCTTTTACTCCTTCAAGATTTCTCTATAATACCTGCACAGTATATTTTAAAGGACTACATCCATTATTTCACAGTCTTAGTCAACCCACCCCCACACACGTTCAGAATATAAGCATGCTGCACACAAGTAGTTATTTCCATTTTCTCAGACATGAACAAAAACTTGCTCTGTGCAGGACAAGCAAGTAGATTCATTTCATCAGTGACATGACACGCCTACAAAAGTGTTCTACTCCTCCTGATGGCCCCTCTTTGAATTTGGCCTTAGCTGTGGCCAAGAGAGTCACATCAATGTTATTTGTGAAGGTTAGGTACTGTACAGTGGCTAACTCTGACCCACCCGTGAGAAGCAGACAACTGGGAATTGGGGAAACGGCCGGGATGCTTGGCAGAGAGCACCGAGCAAACAGACAGCTGTAATCACAGATGACACTCCCTCCCAGAGGGGTGAGACAGGAAAGCACGGGCATGGCCTCTCAGACCTCAGAGGAGCACCTCAGGTGGAATCCTAAAGGAATTGTGATAGGTTCGGCCTGAGGTTATTAGAACAAAAGGCTATGGGGTGGATGCCCAAATACTTACAAGGAAAAGTGAGATCAGAAAGGGCAAAAGAAAAAAAAATTTGTTAAGAAAGGGGAAATGGCTTGGAAGAGAAGCTTTATAGGAGTAACTTTTTGAGCCTCTGCCATATATAACCATTGCTTGCACTCATTTCCACACTGGCACTTGGAGGTTTAACAGTGCTGGAAGTCTAACCCAGGTAAACGGCGTGTGGCTGTCTGCACTACCTGATTTTAAAAAGATAACATCACCAAAGACAAATCTTTCATTTCTAGTGAATAGCAGCATTTTTAAATACAACTTTTTGTCTTATGTTCCTTTTTTTTTTAATGGCTACCAGTGATTGGGAAACATCTGGGAGATTGTGTTTTCCTAAAGGTGCCTTCTGCCACACTGAGCAGCTTCCTAGCAATGGTGTAACTTGCAGCTCACTACCCACCATTCACTAACTGCCTCTTATTCCCATGTTGATCTACAGCCAAGACTAATGTGACATTTGGAGCTTTTGTTTTCATTTACTGGGCTATACCCTTAGTATTAGTCAAACCACACATTTTGCAATGAGCCCGTAACTCTGGGTTCTTGGTTGTCCAATCACATAATCACCATGACTATAGCCACCAGATTCTAAATTTATACCTTCCTTCTAACTGTAAAATATATGCAACTTTTTGAGTACCTTAATGTCACTCAAATCCTTCAGCAGCAACCTTAATTCTTAAATTAGTAGTTTTAAGGAACTATGAATTTCCTAAGAACTTAGATTGGTTTTAGATCATAAAAAAATTTCTTTAATCTTAGTTTTCAATTTCTAGTCTCCCTATAGGAAGATGTATAACTTATGGTAACAGGTTATTCTTACATTTTTAAGTACAGCTCAAAGGAATACAGTATAAAAATTATAAATATGCAAATTTTTAAATTAATCAAACACAGCACTTCCTTTTATGAGTTTCATATTAAACCTATAAAGGCATCATCACAAGATCCTGCGGATTAAACATTTAGAGCATGACAGCATCTGGGGCAAAAGGCTTCCTGATATTTCTATGGCATGTAGTCATGAAGATAGCAGTCTTTCCTCTGTACTTAGGAGACTCTATTTCCTTACTTGTGGTCTTCAGCGGAAGGCAATGACTAGTAATCTACTTTAAAAGGCAGAAATTCTGTATACATCTGACTTCTGACTACACAGCACAAACAGCCTAAAGCAGTGAAGAAGCCAGCACAGAGGCACTTGATTTTGTCAGACCTGGCTCCATCTTCTGGGAATGCCACTTCCCGGCTACTAACAGTGGGTGTCATTCATTGTCGCTAAAGCTCAGTTGGGCTTCCCAGGTGGCACAGTGGTGAAGTACCTTCCTGCCAGTGTAGGAAATGCAGGTTTGATACCTTGGCGAAGCAAATGGCAAAACACTCCATTATCCTTGCCTGAAAAATTCCATGGACAGAGGAGCCTGGCGGGCCACAGTCCACAGGGTTGCAGAGTTGGACATGACTGAGTACACCTCAACTATTTCACTGGCAAAAGACGGACAATACCAGCCACTTTACAGGGCTGTTGTGATTACAGTCAGAACTGCTAGTCTAGGGTTAGGTGCCCAGCAGTGTCTGGCTAGTAAGGGGTAAATTAAAAAGTTATTAATGCAATCATCAATTCTAGGGTAGTGCATCCTAAGTCGCTTTAGTCATGTCTGACTCTGTGACTCTATGGACCGTAGCCCATCAGGCTCTTCTGTCCATGAGATTCTCCAGGCAAGAATACTGGAGTGGGTTGCCATGCCCTTTGTCAGGGGATCTTCCCGACCCAGGGATTGAACTTATGTCTTTTATGTCCCCTGCACTGATAGGTGGGTTCTTCACCACTAAAGACATCTAGTGTTAAGCAAAAATACAGAGACTCAATTAGAATCTGGAGAAGGCAATGGCACCCCACTCCAGTACTCTTGCCTGGAGGGTCCCATGGACGGAGGAGCCTGGTAGGCTGCAGTCCATGGGGTTGCGAAGAGTGGGACGTGACTGAGCGACTTCACTTTCACGCACTGGAGAAGGAAATGGCAACCCACTCCAGTGTTCTTGCCCGGAGAATCCCAGGGACGAGGGAGCCTGGTGGGCTGCTGTCTATGGGGTCGCACAGAGTCAAACGCAACTGAAGCGACTTAGCGGCAGCAACAGCAGCAATTAGAATTACTCAGACTCAATCAGAAGGGACATCAGAGATTTTTATTTTACAAAAGATGTTAGGCCCAATTAGGAAAAGTGACTTGTAGTTGGCAGATAAAAATTGAGCATCCACACAATTTCCAGACTAGAATACTTTCTAGTGTGTTCTTAGACTCAGAACTCTAACTTCTCCTAAATTACTTTATAACTTATAGCAACACATTTCAGTCATTTAAAAAAATTATCTTTCCAGAGCTCTAATGTGGGCACAATAAGGTACAAAGGATATAGCAGAACTTCAGAATGGATTTAGAGGTTTCCATCAGCCAATACTACATCCAATCAACAGACATCAGAAAATACAGCATAAGTTGAATTTACAAGTATACTGAAAGAGAAAGAGGCCCCTGAGGGCAAACACAGGCAAAAGTAAATGTGATAGCAGTAAGACCCCATTTATTTTTCTGATAGGGTAGCACAGGAAAACTGGAGCAGTAAGGTTTATCAAAGGATTTCAGTCTGGCACCTGGAGATTTAAATCAAGTAGATATAATTGCATGTTTAGTGTCTGTCTGGCATAAATGTTGATTCATTGAAAGAAAGCCTATTTGTTGACAAAATGCAAAAAAGAGGTGAACAACAGCATGCTAAGTGGAAATGCTAGCGCCCTGACTCTTGAATGCTTTTTCCTGGATGTGTTATTGGGCAGGCCCTGGCTATGAGTTCCACAGACCTGCCATTACCTGGATGAGAACCCAGGACAGTGCATGTCTCAGTTCTACTGCTGTCCCAAAACTGGATGGGGCAAATAATATTCCTTGTAAGAGCCAAGAATCTAAAATTTTGAAAATCTGCAACTAAATAGAGCAAGACACAAATTTTAGTAAGAATAAATATAAGTAATGAGGCAATATATATATATATATATATATATATAAAATCAGCCTCCATGGAGATGTGGCCAAAATGGAACATACAGAAAAGACAAACTGTTAAATTCAAGGTCAGTGTGAGGTGCCAGGGCAAGGTCCAGCACAGATGCGTGAGTGACTAAAAAAATACTGGAACAAGGAATAAGGAAATCATTGGAACTATTCTGGAACATGTAGGCCTTGACACCTCATTTTAAGAACATCAAGTAGGCATATATGGAGACAGATAGGGGTCTAGAAGTGACAGGAGCAACAGCTGACTGGAAAAATCTAGGGGAACATGAAGAGCTGCCCTGCAACAGAGCAACAGCACAATCTTTATGACTAGATAAGACAGAAGTCACATTCATGGACAGAAGGACACAGATTTTGGTCTAATAGGCAAAAACCTATGAATTCTGGAAGACATTTCAGAAATGGGGAAAAGGCTTGCTAGAAAGGCAATAAATTCCCACGTGGTCACAGCACATGTTCAGGAGGACGAGGTTATCTGTTTGTGGCCTGGGGGGATGGAAAGGTTTGGTAGCAATTATGTTCGACCAAAAGTAAGATGAGATGATTTCTAAGGTTCATTCAGACTGAGCCTTACATGAGCCAAGTAGAAAACTGCTTTAACTAACTTATAACTAACTTATAAGGGCTATAATCTTGAAATGCATCAAGTAAGACTGGGTTTAATAGGTTCAACCCCTAGTTATTTCAGGGTCCACACAGCTCCAACCTTCCCTCCAATGTGGGAACCACAGGCAGGGACAAATCAGCATCTGTTCACTGGTCATTCACTACTGGAGAGACTACTTACCGGAACAGACTGTGTTGTTCTTCTCTGAGGATAGCATGAAGCTGTCAACAAAGATTAAATGAAATCAACAAGAACAAAGCAATAATTTCTGTAACAATGAGTGGTTTGGGTATGGTTTTATTATTTGTTCCCCAGCACATCTTAAAAATCACACATGGGCATTTGCTTATAGAACAGTACAGTCTAGGAAAAGCGGTAAAAGGAGAATCCACACACACACTGAAAGCACAGTAAACAGACTGTGTTGAGCCCTTTGGAAAACAGTATGGCTCAGTATGAATCGACAAAGCTACGCTGGAATCCCTTAGCAATTTTCCTTCCCACTACATATCCACTTTGAAGACGATTAGTGTAAAGAGAACTGTTTGTATGCATTAGTTACAGCAGTATAATGGCTTACATACAAGTGCTTACCCACGTGTAGTTCCCAAAAGGTGACTACAGTACTGGCAGGAAAGATGCACTGCCTTGGAGGAAGACTCGGGATAAGATATTATTCAAGTCAAGTTGTATCAGAGCCAAAGTATTTCACAGGCTTAGCAAAAAAAGGACAAAAATTAGGAAATATAACCTACACATATTTCTCATAAGATGTATCATTGTTCAGAAACAGAAATATTTATTACTCTGAAGGCACCATCACACAAAAAAGGACTGACACACAACGGAAGGAATAGGAACCCCAACCCCCCTCCCCCACTCCAGGCTCTGCTCCTCAGGGAGCTGTGCGAGCAACAGCTAAAATGTGTAGTGGGCGTCTCCATGACACAGTGAGTATGCCACGTCCACAGCCACATTTTAGGGCGACTAAGTTGGGACAGTAGGAATGAAAATGCAAGAAAGTACACGTAAATCCCACTGACTGAATAGGTGTACTTAAGAGTACAGGTCTACCACACAATTAGTTAAATATGCAAGAATAGGTGATTGAAACCAACACTGTGGAAGGGATCTTCCATGTTTCTACATACAACTACTTAATTCCTGATGTGTTCTTGAAGAGGAATAGCTCTGAACTGCTACACAAGCTCTGTGTTTAAAGACTAATCCTCTTCCACTCATTTTAAATAATGGCTATTTCATGGGAGGGGAAAAAAAAAAAAAATCCCAACAAGGCACTGTACGCTTTGGGGGAATATTCTTTAAATAGCTCAAAAAATAATTATTTATAGAAACTGGATACCAGCACATGTGTTTCATGTCCTTTTTGGATATGTGAACAACACTGCTTTAGTGGTTAAGCAACATGTTTCATCATAGGCTGCTCACAAAAAACACTACCAACGATAAGATGCCTTAAAAACATGTACATATACTACCTAGAAGCCCACACTAAAACATTTGTTTCCTTTCTCTCTCTCTCTCATTTGGAAGTTCAGAGTATTTGAAAATGTTCTTAATGATACTTAATGTATTATCTTGCTCCTTGTGGGGGAAAAAAGTATAAAGTAAACTCCTTAGGGAAGCAAAAAGAATTCTTTTCATGCTCACAGAATTAAAGTTACTTAATTCTATGATGGTTCTTTGGCTTAAGTGGTCCTTACTCACGTTTCTTAAGGAATTGTTGTGGTTAGAAGAGCACAAAAGTGCTCATTCTTTGAGGATCTTCCAAAGTTCAAATGGGAATGCTTCAGGTTCACAGGAAACTAAACACCTAGGAATATAACATTGATTTAAAATAATTAGAGAGTAATAAAACCTAGCTAACAATATACTCAGCTATAAATCCAAAAGGATTTAGTTATATTTAGGTTGTACTTGATTATGCTTCATTAATAAAATTATAAAAATTTTCTTTTCAAATTAGTGGAAATATGAAGAACTAAAATTGAAAGACAAACCCAGTTGCAAACAGAAGCACAAACACCTTCATACTCCCCTTGAAGAAAAAAATCTCTTAGACCCAGGTCCATTTTATTAATAATATAAGTTTCTATAATCTGGTGACATTACAGGTAGCTTTTACAGTTATATTTCATACTAAAGACAAACAGTTGGCTTAGGGAGAAGAAAGCTGAGTAACTTACATATTTTATGTCACACACTGTATTTCAATAGTTTAAAACAATCTTTTACACTTCCTGGATTTCAGCATCAATGTATATGAAATTAGTAAGGATTAAACACATATATTGACAGGTGGCTCATTTGGGAATGTGAAGACTTTAAGTTTCCAGAACTCGTTAAGCCAAAGGTGGTTCTGGATTCTTCAGTCCTAACCTGGCACTTCTTATTTTTGGCTTTTCACACACCATGAGCTAAACCCTAACTAAAATTAAAGTTGCTAAAGATTAAGTGGTAACAAAAAGTTATTAAAGCTGTCTTTAACTCCTGTCTTAGTGCTTCTTAAAATGTAGATACGCTTTCCACAGAATTCCACCTTGGTTGCTTCAAGCACCCACATATGTAATTTATGCATCGATGCATAATAAATATTTGTGTCCTATGTTTACGTAGAATAAATGCTCAACCAAACTCAGCCCATTGGAGCAGCTGAGGTTATAGGCTTCAGCCTGGGACCACAGGGCTTTTCTGATCAACTATAGTTAGGAAGTAGAAAATATAAAAGAATATGACAGCAGAAAATCACTGGAGCCAACATGCAAAAGTCATTTTTAAAAATGCAAGCTAGGACTTACTTAGCAGTTACTAAAGGGATATTCTGAAAGAGGTTTTCTTGTAACCATCTGTATCTGGTTTAATACACACACTGATAGAAGCTCATCCTTCATTGTATTTTTGTTTTTCAAAATACATCAACACAGCTATGTATACCAGAAGGCTTCCAGCTTCATAATTAGCTTTTAGGTAAGAGTACTATTTAGGAAGAAAACTCCCAATTCCTCAATTCCTCAACATAGGAAAGAAGTTAATCCTCTTTCTTTGTGGTAAAACGCTGGGCACAATAAACATGTGGCTTTTGCAATTCTAGCTAAAACTAAAAAAGCTCATGTTACTTAGTATAATAAACTCACTTATACATGGTAAAGTGCACCAAACATTAAGGCAACCATTTCTCTAAGGGTCAATAAAGCTTGTTCATACTGAGTCCTTAGTATTCAATGCCATTTCTCACTAGCAGCAATTTCTATTCCCACTAAAACGCCAACTCAAATGTGACATCATCAAATAAAATATGAGAAACAAGACTAATTTTAGAAAGACAAATCAGTGTAATACAGTCCTGAAAACCAAACAGGCTACATAAATAAACTTATTCAAGCCTCACATAAGCAACATCCCCTGGCTTTAACTTTTATGAAGCCATTTTCAGATATTTCAGAAACAGGAGGCAAGGTTTTAAGTGCTTCTGTGTGTATACAAGAACTCAGCTCTCTGCAGACACTAAGTATATGCTCAGGCACCTCTCAGCAGCAGGAGCGGGGCAGCAGGGAAAGGCTTTCTGATTTACTAAATCAGAATGAAACAGTACTGACAAGTGTTCATGTGTTTCAAACTCATCCCTGCAGAAACGATTCAAACTACAAAATGCAGTCATCACTACAAAATCAAGGTTGGGGAGTCAGGCATGCACGGGAGAAGAAAAACAAAAGCATAAATCACTAATTTCCATAAGGTTCATGTAGAATAGTGAACCAACAATTTCAGGTGTTACATTTCCTAATTCTGAGGTTGCTGAAACCTGAACTCCCTGGGAAAGAATGTTATAACAATCACGTGCAAAGGAATGGATCTGCTTATGAATCTATGTTTTATTGTAAAAATATTACTCAGAAACATGTATACACGTCAGTGAGATATTAGTACTGTATTAAATTTTACATTTTGATCACCAATTAGAGAAATTAGTTTCATGAATAGATGCATTTTATAAAGCTGAGATTCTTATAACCCTAGAAGCAAGAGTTAATTTCCTCATCAGGTATCCAACTATTTCAAATATCAAGGGCTTGAAGTAAGGATCTGCTGGAAATTTTATAATTAAAAATAAATCACCAATGGAGAGAGGCAGCATCTAATAAATAAATATTTTGTTTTTGTTAAACTAAGTTCAATTTTATTTGCTTACAGATTTAAAGTTTATTAGTTTGAGGCCAATTTTGTTAAAAATTATTTATCATTTTGAAGTCTTAAAAATATCACTTTGTCAATTTTAGATTTTCACTTTTCTGGTTAAGGCTACTTCAGATATAAAAGGTATCAAACTGCCCAAAAATACTTTGGAGCTGTTGCTACATAAACAGACAGTGTGTCCTTTTAAAGGATCGTCTGCATTTTGACTTACATTAGCTGATCAAATATTCATTTTAAAAAAATTATCAAAAGTTAGGTATTGCATTAATAAAAGAATCCATCTCAAAATGTGAATCATGAACCTTGACAGTGATTCAAAGTAACTATTTATTTTAATATGTAGGTTTGAATGTAAAAATGTTTGCTATATGTGGTTAATGTTCTATTATTTAAGAAATATGATATTTCAAACACTTTATTATGGCATGTGTATTAATAACTACTGTTTTAAAAATTTAGGTTAAACCAGTAATTCAAAAAAGGCATTAAACCATTATTAAACACTAAATTGAAACTTTACTTTTATATGGAAATTTTTCATGTTGTTTGGGCTTATTTTTTTACAAAAAGTTTTTTCTCATTAAAACTATTGAGGTTTTCCTATTTCAGCAGCTGAATGACGACTGCGTTTCTTTAGCCAAACAATTCTTTGAACTGGAGACATTCAGTGTAAGGAGTCGTCTTCTTCTGCTCCTGTCGCAGCTCCTTCTGCATCTCAGCAACAAGAATGTGAAATGAGAAACATCAGTACTCTAAACTGAATAAAGGCATTTCTTTCATGGGAAACCTTTTCTTCACATGCAATGAATGAGACATCGGCTTTCCTTATAAAACATATAAAGAATGAATTAGGATACAACCATGCGTTATCTCAGTGATACAAATTCAACTCATACCTCAGCAGAAACAGAAATATGGAGAACAAAAGATGTTCCCTGACAGAATAAATCATCCTAATGATTTAAGGTTTCATGACTGGATACTAATTTCAAAGAAAAATGTAGGCCAAGCATGTTACAGAACTGGAGGGATCCTAAGTAAGAGGTTGCCTGTGCTCTTCCATGGGTATTCTCCCTTAATGGCCTACTCACACTAGTAATGCTCTCTTAAAAAAAATACATGTATATAACTGCTCAGTGGAATCCTTCCCTACATAGCTGCTTCCCGGAAACCTTCTTTTAAAAAGGGGGCTAGAGAAACAATAGATGACACCAAAATCTGCCTTTGTTCCCCAAGAAGAAACATCAATACAAAACAGCTGGCAGCATCCTCCTCTGAAGTAACAACTGGGAGCCAGCCTTGTGCTGCCTGACTGAAATTTGAAATGACAACCAGTTGGCTGTAAACTAATGCACCTACAATGAGAGAGATTTAGGAATACCATCTGTCAATCCATAGATGCAGAAACAAAACAAACCACAGAATGAAACAAACTTATTTTAAACCAACAAACAAATGCAGCTGAAATAAAGTCCATGATATATTTGATTACTGGTATAACCATAGTTAAAGACTTAAAATAAAAGTGACATTTTTCTTAGCAATAGTAATGGATTTATAAAAGGTTTCTGTTTCCAAAGATGTTATTGGGGTCCACATATTCCTTGACAGACTTCAGCATCCCAAAGCCGACATCAGAGATACTTTCCTTTAGCCACTGCTTCCGTAACTTGCCCACTGAAAAAACAAAATCAAAAATGCTTCAATATACACTACGATGCTGGAAACCAATCAATCTTGCGACCATGAATGAACAAACACTGTGTGATAAATGCTTTTATTCAAAAATGAGAAATGTTTTGCTTTATTTGATTTATTGAGCCCACCAGACTATCAAGCTCATTAAGCCCAATGTATTCCCAGGGGAAGCCTGTGCTCCACAGTATCTCCTTTCTCTGCAGACTATAAAATGGAGATGGAGGAAGCTTGGACTGAGATTATGGCCCATTTTACAAATAACAAAATGAGAAAAACATGCGTTTCAAAAGAACCCACCTCTGGTCTTTACCAAAACATGCCAAAGTTTCAGAGAAAATAAAATTAACTAAAGAAAACACATCCAGATGATTTTTTTTGGGGGGGGGTATACTAGAGCAAAAATGACAAAATATATATATCCATAAAATATTCTGAGAACAAAATCGTTTAAAAATTGAAAAAATCTGAACTTTGGGCTTAAGAAAAAAAATCTGGTTATGAAGCTTTCCATTTGCAATTTCTTTCCATGTGACTTTATAATAAATTTGCACGTTCAAATAATGGTTATTTTTCTTCCTGTTGTTTTTCCAGAATTGAGTTTTTTTAGTCACTGAATAAATCAAAAACCTAAACCATCTTAAATATAATTATCAGATTTTACATACTATATGTTTCCCTTGTTTTCTAAGTCCTGCTAATTTATTCTGAGACTAACGAATATAACAGCAGCATAAATTATATTTTAAAAGGCATTCAATGAAAAACATAATCTTTTCTAAGTAGAACTTTTGTAAGAAAGGATATGTACTTAATCTATAAAAGAATTCTGAAACATCAACTTGCTGTGGCATTAAAAGGCAAAGCAAGATGTTGACTTATCTGTGGAAAAATGGATAAACCTTATTTATGGCTAGAATTATTTGTGGTCAGTACTTGTCAAATGTTTATTGCAATAATTGAATTCAAATAGTCATTTTCCACAAATGTTCATTAATGATCTAAGTCATCAACAATGATTTAATTGGCAAACTAAAATGGGAAAGCTTCTTTCATTAAAACATTCAGCCTGTCATTCTAAAATGCACTCCCATTTATCAGGCTGCAGTGATACACCATAGTATCTGCCTTTTGGAAATCTTAAATACCATTTTAAGCTCAAATCAAACCATCTTTTCTGTCTAGTTTCCCACGAAACAATCAATTGTCACTAAAATAATAATAAATAGCATGACATTCTCAGCAAAATATTCTGCTTGGGTTCTGGAAATAAAAAAGTACTGCTGGTATTAAGATGAGAGAAAAAGCTCTACAGCAGGAGAAAAAAAAATCTTAAATTCAAAAGAAAAATTCTGTTTTTTTAAAAGAGTTTTAAAATCAGAAGCTGAACGTACAAATTCCTACTCATGCAATCTCTGCTACCTGAAAGATGTCCTACCAGGTCCCCCTACTGTCTCCCTGAGAACTCATCACAATGCCTCAGCCTGAGTTTGCTCATCTGCAAAGGGATTAGAATCGACAGGATCTTTTCACCTCAAATATTCGCTGATTTTAACACTTAAAGTTACAAATCAGTTATTTCCAGATTTGCTCCAGGGTATTAAAATGAAAATAAACCTACTCTGTGAGTGGTAAAAGTGTCATTATTTTAAGCCACCGACACTGAGGCAACTCAGGAGAGTGGGGTGAAAAGCAGTCAATGCCAGTCTCCACTGTTATCTGTAATATAGTTTCACTGAATGTGTCCTGTGGTTATGGATGTAATTGTCCTGAAAAGACTGCAAACAACTGCTCCAACAAGATGGAGCACATTAGAACCTCAGCAGGATGCCCAACAGCTAGCTTGTCTGCCTGGCTTTACACCTCTAGTAATAACGCAATTCCACAAGGAACTGAACCATCCTCTGAGAAGCCACCCAAGAGCCACTGCATATTTAATGAAGTCACTCACCAAGCGCTGGAAAACAGAAGGTGCTTGGAGTGCATCATTAGTTCTGTCAGAAGGATAATTTACACATCTATCTTGTCAAATTTTCTATGGTTTATACTTTTACAATAATCAATCTAACATACATTTGATTAGTGAACTAGAAAGTAAAAAAAAAAAAAGAAAGAAAGGCAGTACAGGCAGCATAGCTGTGGCCCCTCATAAACATATCTGATAAAAGAATTTAACCCCCTGATGATCTGATGGCAGAGGTCTGTGAGCTGCTTCTGTTAGTGATAAGAAAATTTATACTGAAGTCAGAAATCACAATTTATGCAATTAAAGGGATGAGAAATCTTTTTGGTTTTGCTTAACAATTTAAGTCAACTACACTACAGGATAAATGTACAAATGGAAAATAGAGCTTAAGCAGAAATGCTTAATGAGCATTTACAGTAAGAGATTATTGGAAACAGTCTTCATAAAATTCTAGAGAACCTTCTTCTCTGGCTGCCTCAGATGAATTAATAAATTAAAACACAACAATGAAACATCAAAGGCCCTAATCTTGAAGGGGAGATCACATTTGAAGGTAGAAGACTTTTATTTTTTTAGAGCTAAGCAACAGCAATAATAATGCCATTTGTACAGTCTTTATTTTCATTGCTAGGAATTTTAGAAATTAGCTGGTTAGACTGATCTGGACATACGTAACACATGAGTGTGCATAACTATACAGTAGCTGCTTAAACACTTACAGACTCATTTTCAGAAAAGGCAGAAACAACACTCTGTCCTTTATGCAACATGCCATATTAAAAGGGAGAATCGATGAATGAAAACAGCAAATAACAGATGGTCAAGACTATTTCAACATTTCTTGTATGAATAGCTATCCATGAAAAGGCTTGTGTACATTCATACTACATGAAGCTTATTCCTCTTTCTAGACCGAGATTATCTGATATGTGGGGGTATTCACGACTACTGACTCAAATACATCCCTTTGACTTCTGATTCTCTAGAATTATAAACCTAGCTTGAGAGCCAACAGTAGAGCTAGAAAAAGCCAAGCCCACCATTTCTCAACATAAGAAAAAGACCCTGTATTCCACAATTCACATTTTTTCAATGTTCAGAATGCTCGTCACGTATTTAAGAGTCTTAAATATATTTTTAAAGATACAAAAATCATAAGCCAGCCAAATAATAAACATTATAGAAAAATAATGGGAGGAAATTCTTTTTCTGCTTAATTAAAGAGTGGAGTAAACTTTTTTTTTAGAATTTCTCATAAATACAGAATAAAATAAATATTTTGTGTTTTTTCCACAATATACAGTACATATTAAAAATTATACTTTTGGAACAGAGAAAATAGAAGCTTTGAGGGATAATCTTTGAAATCATACGCTAAACAGTCCCCTCTGGATGTTAATACCTCCAAGAAAGAATACACTTTGGGTGGAAATCAACAGAAAAGAAAGAACTGACCTGTATACAAGGGGGACAGGTAATGGGAGTCGTGTGTGGAATATGTGGACACGGTGGTCAGTCTAGCCGCCAAAAATTATTTGGAAGGGACAAAAGAATTAGCAGAAACTACCAAATAATCTCATCTTAAAAGGGACACATCTGGTGTCTGCTAGCCAGAATTCTTTTCAGCTAAATTAAGAACTTTTCAATTACGGAGTTGATTATAAGGTTGAAAATATCTATTATACACTTATGTTTTAAATTATGAAATGGGCTGGACTTTTAGAAGATTATTGAAGCTAAAGCCTAGAATCAGAATTTAGCCAAAGTTAAAAGTACCTAACCATTATTTTAACAACTGTATTTTGAAAGCTCTAATTTAAGCATCTTTTTAACACTATTCTATAGGTCATTTAAAAAAGAAACTCTAGATTTAGCTGCTTGTATGAGTGATCTAGGCACTGACTTTGTATAAGATTTCATTAATTCAACCCATCTACTAGTGGATTATGTAAGAAACTAGTGCTAAAGGGACACCGACCCTTTGTCAAATGAGGTTCTAGCCCCAAGAAACTTCGGCTCTTTGGAGAATCTGCTGATTTGATGATGAGGATATTTCTTTGGGAGGGAGTGATGTGGGGTAGAAAAGAGGACTTACTTGTCCATTTGCTTGTACTATAAGGCATTCCTGTGTGTGTGTGTTGGATTTTGGTACATGCTGAAAGTAAGTAACAGATCTCTAACTGAGGGATACTAACATCCAACTTTTAAAGACACATGAGACAAGACTATGACTATCCACGATTCTAATTGAATGCTTATGCTGACTCTTTGCATAATGCTCATGTCTGACTCTTTGTAACCCCATGGACTGTAGCCTACCAAGTTCCTCTGGACTGTAGCCCACCAGGATCCTCTGTCCATGGGATTTTTCAGGCAAGAAAAATGATGAAATGGGCTCTTCGGTTAGAAACGGGTTACCATTTCCTCCTCCAGGGAGTTTCCCAATCCAAAGACAGAACCTGCACCTCGTGCAATGGCAGGCAGATTCTCTACCACTGAGCCACCTGGGAAGCCCCGATTTAATGTTTCAGTTCAGTTCGGTACAGTTGCTCAGTCATGTCCGACTCTGCGACCCCATGAATTGCAGCACGCCAGGCCTCCCTATCCATCACCAACTCCTGGAGTTCACCCAAACTCACGTCCATCGAGTCAGTGATGCCATCCAGCCATCTCATCCTCTGTCGTCCCCTTCTCCTCCTGCCCCCAATCCCTCCCAGCATCAGAGTCTTTTCCAATGAGTCAACTCTTCTCATGAGGTGGCCAGAGTACTGGAGTTTCAGCTTCAGTATCATTCCTTCCAAAGAACACCCAGGAGTGATCTCCTTCAGAATGGACTGGTTGGATTTCCTTGCAGTCCAAGGGACTCTCAAGAGTCTTCTCCAACACCACAGTTCAATGACATCAATTCTTCGGCACTCAGCTTTCTTCACAGTCCAACTCTCACATCCATACATGACCACAGGAAAAACCATAGCCTTGACTAGACGGACTTTTTTTGGCAAAGTAACGTCTCTGATTTAATGTTTAGTGTATACTTAAAGTCATGTTTGGTTTCTTTATTAAAGTCATCTGATTTATTTTCTACTACTAATGACACTTGTAGTATCAAGATGAAAAATTCATAGATACCATGGACTTGTAACAAAGCAATTTAAAAATCTGGTATAAGATTCTTTTCTTATTAAAAGTTTTTAAATGTCATTTTTCTCTATGCTAAGGTTTTATCTGTGCAGTTTATAGAACAGCTCTAAGATCTTACAGATCCTTGAATAGGTCTTTACATAGAGATTATGAAACAGAAAGGAAATCTGAATGACCAAGATGATAGCAGAACATAAGAGCTGGATTCAATATGTCTTCAGAACACAATCAAGTGTTAATTCTGCTGTGTCCCCAGAAGATGGATTGACAAGCTCAAAATTTAAACCAAGTGGCAATTAATGCCTATACAACCAAGCTGAAAGCAAGTAAGCAGACCAAATAACATGGTAAGGGCAGAAAAGGATAGAAAACATCCCACGTTCCTTGAAGGGTCATGTTCTATTCATTTTTGTAGTCCTGCTCCGTAATACAGGGCTTCACTGGTGGCTGAGACAGTGAAGAGTCTGCTTGCAGTGTGGAAGACCCAGCTTCGATCCCCAGGCCAGAAAGATCCCCTGGAGGAGGGACTCCAGTACTCTTACCTGGGGAATTCCATGGACAGAGGAGCCTGGTGGGCTACAGTCCATGGGGCAGCAAAGAGTCGGACACGACTGAAGGACTAACACTTTCACTTTCCATAATACAGCGTATCCACACAGTAAGAATAAAAAAAAAAAATGTCAGTTAAACTATATTGAACCACAGTTACCTATAAGCCATTTTAGATAACGAGTAGGGATGTAAATATCCAATCTGGATTTCTTTACTTTCCTTTGGTTTTATCTGCCTTGCATTCTCTACATTCTGACATTATTTCTTAGATATACTCAGGAGTTCTATGTTAGCTAAGACAGGAGAAGGAATGTCACAGAACCTCCCTCTTTTCCTTCAAATCTCTAGGAGCCTTTGGACTATATCAACAGTTCTCAACAGAGACAATTTTGCAACACAAGGGACATTTAGCAATGTCTACAGACATTTTTCGGAGAGGGCAATGGCACCCCACTCCAGTGCTCTTGCCTAGAAAATCCCATGGATGGAGGAGTCTGGTGGGCTACAGTCCACAGGGTCGCTAAGAGTCGGACACAACTGAGCGACTTCACTTTCACTTTTCACTTTCACGCATTGGAGAAGAAAATGGCAACCCACTCCAGTGTTCTTGACTTGGGAATCCCAGGGACAGGGGAGCCTCGTGGACTGCTGTCCATGGGGTCTCACAGAGTTGGACACGACTGAAGTGACTTAGCAGCAGCAGCAGCAGCAGAGACATTTTTGGTTGTCGTAATTTGGACAATGTTACCAAAATCTAGTGGGTAGAGGCCAGGGATGCTGCTAAACATATTACAGTGCACAGGACAGCCCCCACAACAAAGAACTGTCTAGCCAAAATGTCAACAGTGTCAAGATCAGGAAATTCTGGACCATATGTTTCCAAAGGTCCATCTCCCAGGACCCCAAATAATTTCCATAAAAGCAAACATATCTTCACTGAATTAGAAGTAAATGGCTCCTGCTATTGTAAGGTGACCTTGTTTTACATTGGAGGCTACTGACCTAACTGAGGCAACCAACTCCAGTATTCTGGCCTGGAGAATTTCATGGACTTAGTCCAAGGGGTCACAAAGAGTCGGACATGACTGAGTGACTTTCACTTCACCAAACTGAAAGAAATTCTGGAAAAAGTGGTAGAGTAGACAGAAGTTATACTCAGAAAACCTGCCATTAATGACAAATGCTCGTTATTTTAGAACTTAACTCCTAAAGACCTGAATCTAATTTCTATTGAAAAAAAATTTAAGTCATATTTTTGGGCCATTTTCCCAGCCAATGTGTGAAAACATATATGAAATAAAGCTTCACAGTACTGCTCAATAGAATTTTCTGTGATGACAGAAATGTTCTGCATCTGCAGTGCTTACCTCAGTGGCTCCTAGCCACATGTGGATATTAAGCACTTGAAAGGTGGCAAATGAGGAAATAAATTTTTAATTTTATTTCATTTAAATTTAAATAGCCACAAATACCCTAGTGGTTTTTGTGTTATACAACACAGATGATTAAAAATTAACTTTACCTAAAGTCACTTTTCGGAGAAGGCAATGGCACCCCACTCCAGCACTTCTGCCTGGAAAATCCCATGGACGGAGGAGCCTGGTGGGCCGCAGTCCATGGGGTCACTAAGAGTTGGACACGACTGAGCGACTTCACTTTCACTTTTCACTTTCATGCATTGGAGAAGGAAATGGCAACCCACTCCAGTGTTCTTGCCTGGAGAATCCCAGGGATGGGGGAGCCTGGTGGGCTGCCATCTTTGGGGTCACACAAAGCTGGACACAAATGAAGCAACTTAGCAGCAGCAGCAAAGTCACTTTTAACAGATCTTACATTTGAAAATACCTATTAGGATTCATTGCTAATCACCTGAAAAAACAGCTACGAAAAGCTAATGAGTCTATAACAATATAATAATATAGTAGAGGTATTCTGAGATTAGCAAACATTTGGTACTTAAAAGAGTACTGTGCTGTGTGCTGTATTTAGTTGCTCAGTCGTGCCCGACTCAGCGACCCCACAGACTGTAGCCCGCCAGGTTCCTCTGTCCATGGGAATTCTCCAGGCAAGAACACTTGAGTGGGTTGCCATGCCCTCCTCCAGGGGATCTTCCCAACCCAGGGATTGAACCCAGGTCTCCTGCATTGCAGGCAGATTCTTTACCTTCTGAACAACCAGAGAAGCCCACTTAAGAGTCTTGATCGTAAAACTGCTAGGGAGAAAGAGTTCTCTTTAGAGGTCCAAGGAGAAATGGTTATTATCCAAGCTACCTATTCTTTCCTAGTGGCTGAGAAAATACATCTGAAGCTGGAAGCTACTACAGGTACATATACAGCACAAAGTAAGAGGTGGCAACCACAATGTTGTCCCTGCCCTCTGCCTGCGACTGCGCCTCTGTAGCTTGCATGGGGAGGAAGATGTACGGATCAATACGTCCTTACAATAGATTTTGTCAGCTCTCAAATCTGTCTGTACTGTGACATAGTTGAAATAGTTAAGTAGTTAAATGTTCAACTACATCACGAATTAAATTGGCTTTTAATCTAAGTCTGGTCTTCGAATCTCACTATTTACAACACTGCTTCAGTGGAAAAATATTATATTCAACTTTTAAGTTTTGTGAGAAAAAGCAAATCACAAAAAAGAAAGAGCAAAACAAACTTATGCTATCTTATGGTAATCTGATAAAGATTTGATACTGGAAAGGCTATACTCATCTGATAGCTATCAAAAGATCAAAATCACAACCAGCATATTGACACTGATATAGTTGAGATCCAGGACATTTCCATCCCCACAAGGAGCCCTGTGTTGCCTGTTTATAGTCACCCCTGTCCTACAGCAACTCATGGAAACCACTAATGTGTTCTCTATTTCTCTAATTTCAGTATTTCAAAAATGTTATAGAAATACTGTCACACAGTATCCAATTTGGGGGGACTGGCTTTTTTTCAGTCAGGGTAAGTTCCTGGAGATTCATCCAAGTTGCTGCTTGTGTTTATGGTTTCTTTTCTCTTACTGCTGAGGAGTATCCCATGGTACACACGTACCATAGTTTGACTAGCCATTTAATCGTGAAGGACATCTGAGCTGACTCGAGCCTGGGACTACCATGAGTAAATCTGCTGTAAATGCACATGTACAGGTTTATGCATGAACATAAGTTTTCAATTCTGTGGTATAAGCATCCAAGAGCATAACTGTTGGGTTGAATCGTAGTTACAAGTTTGATTTTTATAAGAAACTGCCAACTGTTTTTATGTAATGATGTTACTACCCTACATTCCAGACAGTAATGCATGATTTATCTAGTTTCTTTACATCCTTGCCAGCATTAGACACTGCCACTATTTTCTAATCTTAGCTTTCTGATCAGTGTACAGTGGTTTCTCTTGTGGTTTTAATTTGCATTTCCATAATAGTTATTGTTTCCCTGGTGGCTCAGTGGTAAAGAATCCGTCTGCCAATGCATGAGATGGGTTTGGTCCTTGGGTCAGGAAGATTCCCTGAAGAAGGAAATGGCAACCCATTCTAGTATTCTTGCCTGGAAAATTCCACAGACAGGAGGAGCCTGTCAGGCTCTATTCCATGGGGTTGCAAAGAGTTGGACATGATTTAGCAACTGAACAACAACAATGGTTACTGATGTTGAACATCTATTCATGTAATTATTTGTCATCTGTGCATCCTCTTTAGGGAAACGATTCTTCATGTCTTCTGCCCATTTTCTAATTGTCTGCATGTTACTATTGAGTTTTGAGAGTTCTTTGTATTTTATAGAAATAGATCCTTTGTTGGATATATGGTTTGGACATATGAAAAGTCTAACTTTTCATCCACTTAACACAGTCTTTCACAGAACAATCATTTTGAATTTTGACAATATTCAATTTATCAAATTTTCCTTTAATGGACTGTACTTTTCGTGAACAGTCTAAGAACTCTGTTGAACTTTAGATCTTGAACCCACTCCAGTATTCTTGCCTGGAGAATCCCATGGACGGAGGAGCCTGGCGGGCTACAGTCCATGGGGTAACAGAGAGTCGGACACGACCGAACAACAACATTATATATAAATGCATAGTTTTAAAGATCTATAATTCTGCATACATGTGGGTTTCCCTTTGATCTCAGCTGGGAAAGAATCCACCTGCAATGCAGGAGACCTGGGTTTGATCCCTGGCTTGGGAAGATCCCCTGGAGAAGGTAAAGGCTATCCACTCCAGTATTCTGGCCTGGAGAATTCCATGGACTGATTTATAAATCCCATGGATGGAGGAGCCTGGTAGGATACAGTCCACAGGGTCACAAAGAATCAGACACGAGTGAGCAATTTCACTTTACTTCATATACACATATGTGTGTATATACATATATATGTGTGTGTGTATGAGCCATAAGAGATGTGGGTTCCATCCCTGGGTCAGGGAGATCCTCTGGAGTAGGAAATGGCAGCCCACTCCAATATTCTCGCCTGGAAGATCCCATGGACAAAGGAGCCTGGAAGTATAAAGTGTGAGGTTCAGGTCAAGGTTTATTTTTTAACCTATGAATTTCCATCCCATTGTTCCAGCACTATTTGTTGAAAAGGCTATATACTTCCTTCACTGGTTGTTTTATATCTTTGTCAAAACTGGTTGGACACATTCACGTGGGTCTATTTCTCAGTTCTCTATTTTGTTCTATGGATCAATACTCCTCCAATACCACAGTCTTGATGACTGTATTATTATCAGTCTTGAAATCTGATAAATTGATTCCTATGACCTTGCTTTCTTTTTCCAGCTACTTAAGTCCTTTATCGTAACATAAATTTTAGAATAATCTCTTCCATATCTACTAAAAATACTTCCAAAATTTTGATAGGAATTGTATTAAATAGGCAGATCACTCTAGGGAGAACTGACATGTTTATACCATGTGCAGTGTTGTACCAGTCCATGAACATCTCTCTCATTTATTTAGGCCTTTAATTTTTTCATCAGCACTCTGTAATTTTCAGAACATAGATCCAGTATATATATTGTTAGATTTATGCATAAGCGTGTACATATTTTATTAGATTTAAATGTCTTCTTTGGAGCAACTGTAAATGATACTACATTCTAAATCACAGTTTCTATATGCCTGTTGTTAATATACGAAAATGGAACTGATCTTGGTGTGGGCTCTTATATTCTGCAATCTTGCCGATCTTGTTTTTCTGTATTTTTTTTTTTTTTTGCATTTTCTACAAAGACAATCATGTCATCTATAAATAATGATAATCACCTTGTCAATCTGCATGTCTTTTATTTCACAGTATAGGTTTTTAACAAAGCTGATCTTTTGCTCGTTACTTTGAGTAGTCTCTTTACTTTTAAAGTTCCTGACACTACTGGATTATGTCAAGACCACAAAAACTGCTATGAGCAGCTACCCCATAATTATTCCCTGAATAATAGGAAATAAGTTTGGTTAGGTAAAGATATCAATATTTAAACTAAGACTGGTTATATTTAATTAAGATTTTTTTTTTGTTTCCTGACAAGGACTTAGGTATAATTTTAGCAAATGAACAACTTAAAAACTTAAGTCATAAATTGAAATTAAATATATGGCTGACATAAACACGGTTGTTTAAACTGACCAGCTCGTCAGTTACAAAAACAAGCGCTATGAAGATTAAGTTAAGCAGGCTTTGTATTTCCTATTGCCTCCAGTTCCAGACTACATCTGTTTTCTTTGATACACAAAACCAGAGTTAAAATAGCTCCATTTATCACAGCATGATTGTAGGCAGACAAACCAGCCTGTCTGTTTCCAGATAGTGAAAGCGACTGTTATTAATCACAATTACAGGCCAAACTCTCTAAGAGGAATTGCATCAATATTCTCCCAACCCCCGGCCCTTCTACTCTTGAACTCAAAAATGCTACTGAGAATGTCATGACACTGCCTGAAGGTCAGTAACTAAAGATGCTACTATGAGGCTGCCTTGAGTTTTAAGTTCAAGATACATATAAAGGAAAACCTTTTCCACACATATAAAAAGTGATCTTTTAAGAACTCAATTATTGATTAACTTTAGAAGGATAATTAAACCCACTCTATTTAAAATTTATATGGAAAGATTTCTGCTTGAAATGAAACTAGGAAACCACACTGAATAGCATGGGATATTTGAAATGTACAAATTAGATGTTTAACTTTAAGCACAGAAGCATTTATGAAAATAGACATTTTTATAGCAAATTTTGCAGCCAATAGTGTGAAGAAAATTTATTGCTTTCATACAGATGGTAACAGAATCTCCTATAGAGTAAGACTAAATACAGGTTATAGATGAAAACATTAAAACAACTGTTCAATCTTACTCCTTGATAAGGGTCTTTTTCAAACTGTAACCTTTTTCAATGGTTACAGTAGAGGGAGGTTTAAGTATACAAATCAGAGTTTCACTTGGTGCTGTCTACTTCTTTTATGTTTTTAAAAAGCTTATTGTTCTTTAAGCACCTACTATATATGCAAAACACTTTGATGTTTATATACATTATCACATTTAAGTCTTATAATAATTCGAGGTAGATACTATTCCCATTTTGCAAATGAGAGAGCTGCAGTTCAGAGAATTTATTTCTCTAAGGTGATACAGCTAGCTAAACACAGAGCCAAAAGTCAAATACAGATTTGATTCTGAAGTCTATGTTCTTTCTCCTCTGTCTGTAAGCCTTTCAAACTTATATTTGCTTTAAGACAAAGCTTAAATGGACTCTTACATATATAATGCATCTAAGAAAGGAAACTAAAATGGCTGGTTGGGCAGTTATACAGAAATGCATATTATTTTACCCTACTTTTCCACTAAATAACTGACTCTGCTAATATACATTCTCAGAAATAGTGTTACAGAATAAACTGAGCCTTTCCATGATTAAGCATGACCCTATATTCAAATAAGGCCTGCTTATTAAGCATTTGAAGCTAAATTAGCAAGGAGATTAATGCCATTCATGTTAATAAAAAATTCAGATGTTTGAGAATCTGCAAAACTGCCCAAAATTCTGTGAGTGCTTAGACACTTAACTAGTCACATAACATATTCACTGATTACCTTACTTCTAGGTAGAATAGTCAGTCACTTTTCTAGGGGCTGGGGAACATAGTGACAGACAAGATACAGTCAGTAACCCCATGGAACTTACTCAAATGGGAAACGCATAAACTATACAAGAGAATAGGGGAGATGCCTCTAAGAAAGTGACATTTTTATCAGAGATCTAAATGATGGGGAAAGTGAACCATGCAAATATCTGGGGGAGGGGGCACAAGAGAAAGACCATCAGAAAGAGATGCAACAAATAGCAAAAGACTTTGAAGAGGAAGAGGGTTGCCAGGTCTGAGAAACAGCAAGAAAGTTACTACTGCTATCGGGGAAAAGGAAGAGATGAAGAGACAGAGATAAACACACAATGTATACCCTTGAAGAACCGAATACAGACACTGGGTTTTATTTTGAATATTAGAAGAAAACACTGAGTTTTAAAAAGATTACCCGGACAGCAAGAGACTACTGCAGTTGTCCCAGAAGGAAAAAAATAGTGATTTAATGAGGGTGGTTTTGGTGACGCCTTCTGGTATTGGGAGTCATCAGTATAAGGACAGTGTTTTCAGTCTTGGGACTGAAGTAATCACTGAGGGAGTGAGGGGCACACGGAGGAAGAAACTGGCTCTGGGCTGAACTCTGGAGCATGCCTGTGTTTAAAAAGTATAAAAAAAGGCAAGCTAGCAAAGGGAAAGCATCTTTTTACCTGAACATGTGAAAGATATTCTGTGTTCAGGCTTACTTAGTTTCTTTTTCTAAGCCATAGAGGAATCAAAGTGGTTTAGCATTTGTTTCCACACAGTCATATTTCTGACTGTATGAAAAAAAAAAAAAAAGAGAGAGAAATGAGACAGAAATAAAAGATTCCTTAAATGAGGCAGAACCTCTCGATAAATTAATATGCAATCAAACTTTGCTACATTCAAGTTCAAGATAATAATTTCTATAATTAAACTATTTCATTGACCTTGGAGTCTTCAACAAATAAAGGCTTATAAACCTAGAACCTGAAAATGCACATAAATTATACAGGAGCTTTACTGTAACATGATCTGACCTGCATTTGTTTTATTACCTGCTACTGACAACGTTAGAAACCTATAGTCAGGAATTACAAAAACAACCAGAAAGTCAAACTGACTTATGTGCAAGAACTTAGAAAACAATGAAATAGTTATGATAAGGAAATTAAAATATTAATCCATTTCTGTTTTAACATCTAAAGCAGGACAAGCAACTAAACTTAGGGTCAAAATTAAACAGAGCTATTATTTTATTTTAAAAGAGAAACAGTGATGTTTAGTATTTCTTCTCATATACTTTTAAAGTCATGTGCCTCTTTTCAAAGGCTTTCAATTTAAATTTTTTTAGCTTTTGACCTATTTTCACTATTTTGGGTTCTTAAGTCAGAGGACAAGGACACTGACATAGGAGGCCCTGAGTTCAAATTCAAATTCTAACAACTATTGCTCATACTTTGGAGTAAGCTACTGTACATTAAGAGCCTTAATATTTCTTCATCTGAAAGACAAGAACAGTATCTATTCCACAGCATTCTGATCAGGATTAAAGGAGACTGTCAAGCAGAGCACCTAGCAAATGCTTTATAAAACATTAATTCCTTTCCCTATTTTATCTCCCTCCTCTTTATTGTTTTAACATGTACAGCATTTACATGTTTATTAAAGTCACCTTCTAAGTGCTTTTCAAAGAAGAGGGGGACTCTTATCTTGGTTAAAATATGATGATATCATAATCCTATTAGTTTTGATCAGTGGCCTTTTGAAATGCTATCATATTTTACTTTATGGAACTGTAAGATCCTTCAAGAGAAGGACTACCATTCTTTGAAATCCTACTGTCTCATGGACAAGTAATATTTATAATGTGGAAAACACATTATACAACAATGTTAAAAAACATTAAGCATATCTGGTATCAAAAATATCCCAGGAGCTATTTATATTTTTTGCTCTGGAATCAAGAATTGAATGATCATGATCTTTTGGTTAGTTAACGTTTACATCTTTCCAACTGTTTTAAAATTAATTTCTATTTGTGTTCATTGACTAAATAACCGATTATCAATAATAATAATTAACAATAAATAAACTAATAAAACAATTATTAACCATAACTTTAGACAAATAATAAAGTCTGTCTCAAATAAATTTGTACTAGAATTATTTAACTCTTTACTATTTTAAATTTGTGTGTATTTTCTTTTTCTGTAATGGTACCGTTGCACATACATTATTTCAAGTATGTTTACATAGGTTCTGTTAAAGCCTACTAAGAAATTCTCAGCGTCTAGCGGGTATTTGAGTAAGTACTGACAGTCATTCCACCATATTAGGTTTTCAGCATTTCATATAGAGACACCACTGGCTGGACCTGAATATCCTCATAGATCCTAAAGGCATAAAGTGTCACTGGCAAGAGAAAAAAAACATTGGTTTTCCTCTACAATGTTGCAGCTCATTTGGTCACTTCTAACTTCTGTAAGAATTCATCACACTGTAAAACTTGAGTAAACAGAGACCATCCTCTCACAATTAAGGAAATTAGTTTACCTAACCTGATTATCTAACAATTAAGCCTGTATTTCTTTCTATTCAGTACAAGATTTGGCTATTTTTACTCTCTTGTAGAATTACACCTCACTCATATTTACTATCACAAACAAGGATCCTACAGTTTCTTATCTCAAAGGAAAAAGTACACTTGTTGGCTACTGACATCTACCAAAAGGCAAAATTGTTGGCTCTGGAAAGGAAAAAAATGTTTTTCTTTAAATAAGTAATTATAGCTAAATTATTTTGCTTCCTCTCTCTATCCAATCAATTTAGAATTAAGAACATATTACTTCATGATACTATGTAAAATTACTATGTAATTTCCTTACATAGTAGTAATATAGTGGCATCCTAAAATTATTTTAAAAATTTAAGTACTGTATATACTTTTCTGAACATTTTTTAAAAAGGTACCAAAAAAATCTAAGCACCTTTATGAAATACCTCATGTTTACATTTCCAAAATTAGGTTTAGACCTTTAGTCTAAAGCTTTTAATTCCATTTAAGAGGTTTCTAATACCCAGTTTCTTCCCTTCTTACACACATGTATGGAGAGCTGGCTGGGGCCAATACTATTCTGGTGCTGGGAGGAATGAAACAGAAGTCCCTACTGAGGATCCTACTTTCCAATAGAAGGAGATAGCTAACTATAATGTTAGATAATGCTAAATGCATGGTGGAAAATCAAACAGGAAAAGAGGGATACGGAGAACCCAGAGCAGGAGCTGAATTTTTCAAATCAGTGGTCATTTATCTTCATGCAGCTCCCTAAAAAAACTACACATATCTATTTTTCTAGGCACCAATTTATATATTAAAAACACTGCTAGTAACATAGATAGACATATCATAATTTTTATTGGTGATAAGATGAACTCTCCAGTAACTTAACATTATAATGAACAAAGAGGAATACTATAACAGCATTAAAATATTGAAAAAAGATTTTTTCCATATCCTGTCTTGATTAATCTGCTGAATTTTGAGTGGCAGAACAGCTCTTCAATATATGGTACAACTAACTTTCAGCTACATTCCAATAGCGGCTGAAAAACAGTTATGTAGGTTTCTTCCCCCTTTAAGAACTTTGGCTATAATGGTCAAATACCTTCCAGGCTGGCTGGGCTATCTTGGGTAACATGAAGTTCCGAAAAGCTCAGAAGAATGACCAGGTCCTATTACACAGACAGGCTTGTCAAATCAAGCTTCAGCTGGTTACTACCACAACACAGGTGACCTCAGTGGCAGACACAAAAACTTCCAAGATGAGATCTCTAGTGCTATTAAATGCCTCATAGTCAGCATTTTATCAAACCAAATATTTTAAGCAGTAGGAGTATTATAAATTCTACCCCCAAAAAAAGAATACCTCCATGGTGATGTGACAGGCTCCCTCCATTAGCGAGGATTTCTTCTCTAGCAGCTGCCTGTATTTGGAAACAAAACAACAAATAGATCCCTTTGAAGTGAAAGAGTAAGACTCAACTCTCAAAGGAAGCACAAACGTTCTGGGTTAAATAATAAACGGGAAGTCTAATTTTCTTTTCTATTCAGTTCAGTTCAGTCGCTCAGTCGTGTCTGACTGTTTGCGACCCCATGAATCGCAGCACGCCAGGCCTCCCTGTCCATCACCAACTCCCAGAGTTCACCCAAACTCATGTGGATCGAGTCAGTGATGCCATCCAGCCATCTCATCCTCTGTCGTCCCCTTCCCCTCCTGCCCTCAATCCCTCCCAGCATCAGGGTCTTTTCCAAAGAGTCAACTCTTCACAAGAGGTGGCCAAAGTATTGGAGTTTCAGCTTTAGCATTGAACACCCAGGACTGATCTCCTTTAGAATGGACTGGTTGGATCTCCTTGCAGTCCAAGGGACTCTCAAGAGTCTTTTTCTATTAGGCTAACTATATTTTAAAAAGCAACTAAAATATGCAGCCTAGCTTTATAAGTTTTTTTCTAGTGAACAGTCACAAATTCTACAATTGTTACTTTAAAGATTCTAGAAAAGAAAAAGAGGCAAAATGATGAATTCAGCAGCACTAAATGATTAAAAACAATTTTAAGAAGTTTTTTAAGGAGTCAGGTCCTACTCTGAAGTAAACATCTCACGATACCAACAAACATTTATCGACTGCTTATGGTATGTCCAGAAAAGTAAAAAGCAATTTACCTGCAATAATTCATTTATTTTCACTAAAGCCATATGGAATAATTACTTTTATTCCTATTTCACAGATAAAACAAAGCTTAGGTGGTTAAATTACTCACCTAATATCATACAGTGTATATAGACTCAAAATTATTTACAAAACTATCAGGGATTAATGATAAAAAAAACTCTGCTGGAGAACATCTGTTAGCTCAGTGTGTGCTCAGTGGCTCAGCTGTCTCCGACTCTTTGAGACCCAGGGACTGTAGCCACCAGGCTCCTCTGTCCATGGGCTTCTCTACGCAAGAACACTGGAGTGGGCTGCCATGTCCTCCTCCAGGGGATCTTCCCGACCCAGGGATGGAACCCATACCCACGTGTCTCCTGAACTGGTAGGTGGATTCTTTACCACTGGCACCACCTGGGAAGTCCTTGCTTTGGGACAAATGACTTGTCAGGCTTCTGGATATCTAAATGTGGGGGGGGGCGGGGCACAGTGGGCACGGCAGCATGCGGGCCCTTGTTTTATCCTCCTAACATGTTAGGCTCTAACTAGTCTCCTTATAAAGCAGGAAGGTTAAAAAGATAAAGACTTAAAGCAAAATACAGGATGGCTGAAGTACAGGGTGAAAAAAGGGTACTCATGAATGTGTAGCAGATATGAGGTAAAATCCCTAGAGTGAGTGCCTTGTACCTCCCCGAATTACCTGGATGTGTATAGCCATCAGAGTCAGGCCACAGTAGAGGAGGCCCTCCCTTCAGGACTGACATCTCATTGCAAAGCAACATACAAGAACCCTCATCACTTAGGATTTAAGTTTTTCAAATGAATCATACCTATGCTCGCCCTACTCTAAGAGACTGTATCGTCTAACAAATTATTTTAAGTAAAGCAATAATGACTTGAAACCAGGAGCACTTAGAGAATGACTGTTTGGCTTGGGAAAGAAGGAATACTTTCACTTCTGTAGTATTAATACTATGGGGAAGGGGACTCTGAGTAGCCAGAGGGCAATATGAAGACACTAAAAGGCTAAAGGGATAGGAGAGGATTCGAACTTTTGAGGATGCTGGATAAGCTCATTATTTTGATTGGGGTGATTTCATAGGTGCGTACATATGTCAAAACCCGTGAAACTGTACACTTCATAGGCTGTTTACTGTATTTCAATTATACCTCAGAAAAGCTGTTTTTTGTTTCGGTTTTTAAAAAAGGAGGCCTCAGAGGGAGCCAACCAAACCCTGTCTGTGGTTTGGGTCTAAAAGTGTGCCACTGAAAATCATCTTGTGGTACTGTCCTTGGCAGGCAGGATACAGTTAATGTGAGGACACCTGAGGTTTAACAAGCCCAGTCTCCTCCCACTTCCTCCATACTCTAGTCTGTTTCTTCCACTCTAGGCCTTCTTGTCATGAGAAACCTTGATTATCAAACAGAAGGCTTGACAACAATTAGAAGCTTGAAGCTTCTACATTTAAGAAATGTAATAGAAACTGCTAGCAAATGAACCTCAAAGCCCGACATATAACTTTAATTTTTTAATTAAAATCAATTAAAATATAAACTGAAATTATAGCAACATCGACCAAGGGTTTTAGAGCTGCTGACCTCTAAAACTGCTCAGTTTTAGAGCAGTCACCATCTAGAGGTGGTGGGCTGCCAGAGTGATATCAACGATCCTGTAGTCTTCATTGGACTTCCTGGTAGCTCACACAGTAAAGCGTTGCCTACAATGCGGGAAATCTGGGTTCAATCCCTGGATTGGGAAGATCTCCTGGAGAAGGAAATGCAACCCGCTCCAGTATTCTTGCCTGGAAAATCCCATAGACAGAGGAGCCTGGTAAGCTGCAGTCTATGGAGTCGCAAAGAGTCGGACACGACTGAACGACTTCACTTTCACTTTCACAGTCTGTATCATTTAATCAGGTATTATATAAGTAATAATGAAAGAATCACAGGCCACAGAATGTTAATTTTAGAATATTGATTACTGTATGTGTAGGGAATATACATTTTAGACTTCTAATTCAGCATTCAATCCAATGCAAAAATTATGTTTTTCATTTCTATGGGCTATCACCAAGGTAAACCACAGTTATTAAAGACAGTCAAATTAAAATCCATAAGTTGACAGTAGAGTTTATTTAAATTAATAAAAGAATATAAGAGCTATATTCATGTACACAAAATTACCTCAGTTTGTTCAAACACAGTCAGTGGGTCACTGATTCCCCTGTAGTTAAAGGCAAAGTAGAAATAGATACATGCACCTGCATCATAAGTCTGTGTCACCCTAAAAAACAAAGACAAAAATCCCCCACAAGGCTTTAAGTGAAATCGGATTCAATATCTAGAAACCTAAAGGCAGTCTCGTCTGAATGATTTGCTTAATCCACAACCTCATTCTCAATCTACCCTCCTATTCCATGGAAGGAAAACAGATTTGCTAGATGAAGGATACCCATGAACTATTTGTACTATTTTCATAACTTTTTTGGTAAGTCTGTACTGTTATCCCAAAAGTTTTAAAATTTTAAGATGATGATGTAAATATTTCTCCAATTGGCCTGAAATAAACAAAAATTCCACTTCCTCAGAAAGGAATTTTTTTTTTTTTTCAAAGTATATTGCAGTTAAAGACAGCTCCAAAACAGACCTCATGGAACTTGGTGATCCCTTAAAAGCCTTCTGAACTTCCTCAAAGTTAAGAGAAACAAATATGAGAACTTAAAACTAGAAAAAAAGAAAAATGTGCAAATATCAAAAATGACTGGGTAAAATACAGCATCTTCACCAAGTTCACATTAATAAATCAGTAATGACTTTGAAAACAAACTGACTGACACAAAGCCTTAAGACAGTGTCTCTGAAGGGTTTATACTCTAGGTCCCATATGTGAGGATGCTGTATGTGTGTTTGCAAAAGATAGCAAGAATGTTAGATTAATAAATCATATACATGATATATATTTGGGCTTTGAAAATGAAATTAAGTGAAGCATTTAAAAGGGAGCTAAGGTAATCATAGTCAGATCTCTGAAAGCAATTTACAGAGTTCCCACAAAGAATTTAATTCAACAGAAGGAGCAAATATAGAGGAAATACTCTTTTTTACTACACAATACAAATAGAATCTAATCTAAAATTTTAATGGCCTTTTAGGCCAAATGTTAGGTGCCTGAGAACAGAAGAAATGTACTGTTTAACAATGCTACTGTCAATTTGCCAGCTGTGTTTTTCTTCTAGTGTTAATTCACACCCATAAAAAAGATCCCTTGAATGTTTACATTTTAAGTACCAGATTTACAAAGTTTAAGACAAACTGGAGAACTATGTTAACTACAAGGGCACTATCACTACAGATGACCATGTTTAAAGAATATAGAATGAAATGAGTTTGCAGCAATTAGAAAATATGTATCACTCACATGAGAATCATCAATATGAATAAACAGAAAATATAATTAATATTAGTAGAACACTGCTACCTTCCCACAAACCCAACATCTATATTACACAATTCAGTTTTCAATAGAGAGGTAGGTTTCTAAAATTACAGTAAAGCTTGATTGATCAGTATCTCAAACAAAGTAGAAATGACAACATTTTTTGAAAAACCTTAATTTGGGGCCATTTCAGAAAATGACTTAGAACTAAAACCTATTAACAGCTCACTTCTATCACTTAAGACACTTAAATACTAATGTCTTCCAAAATCATCTGAATAAGAGATAGTGTTGCTGCCAAAGTTGTTATATTATTAATTAAAAAAAAAAAGTGCGCTATATACTTTTCAAAGTACTGTACTTATGTTAAACTCACTGGCTAGTAATTTCTTCCCACAAAATTTGTTCAGAAAATTTAGGGTTAGAATTCTAATACACAAAATAATTTTTAAAAGACATAAATGAAGTAAAATCAGTAAATGCATGCTATAGCTGAATTCTTTTCCTCAGATCTTTGATTTCAATGCAATCTACAACTATTTTAAATTAATTTCAGAATAGCTTTTTAAAAAATGATTTAAAAAGTTCATCTCACACATTCAAGCATTTATACTCAACACAGAATAATCTCCTTAGCCTCTGTTAATCAGCCCAAGTCAAACTCAACTAAAATTAAACTCTACTTAAGTAATGTTAGTTTAATCAAGTATGTGCTATTAAAACTATATCTAAAACTCCTATTTAGCAAAACACTCAATTAACTTAGACTTTGCACATTCTAAACTTTGGTTTTATACGATAATCATAGAAGCTAAAGCATTAGGCTTTTATCAGAAAATCCTTTAAAAAATAGCCACATAATAAATGCTGCTGCTGCTGCTAAGTCGCTTCAGTCGTGTCCGACTCTGTGCGACCCCATAGACGGCAGCCCACCAGGCTCCCACCATCCCTGGGATTCTCCAGGTAAGAACACTGGAGTGGGTTGCCATTTCCTTCTCCAATGCCTGAAAGTGAAAAGTGAAAGTGAAGTTGCTTGGTCGTGACCGACTCTTAGCGACCCCATGGACTGCAGCTCACCAGGCTCCTCCATCCATGGGATTTTCCAAGCAAAAGTACTGGAGTGGGGTGCCACTGCCTTCTGCACATAATAAATGACATGTGATCAATTCAGAATATATATATATAATATGACAATTCTATCCACCTGCAGTACAATACATAATGAAGATCCTTAGGCCTTATGAGTACCATTTTAAGAACCTAGACTTAAGTGTTGTTACAGAAGGTGTCCTAAAGACAGAATGTTTTACACTTTCAGTAAGTAGTAGTTTATCACAATGGTAGTCTCATAATGGAAGGGGAGATCTCAAGAGATGCTGAACAGGGAAGAAGGGCAGAAGAAGGAAGAAAGGATATCTGTTAAGCTGAGGCTTGACATAACAAAAGAATAAAAAATCCTCAACTTGACAAGAATACACCCTATTATTTTAAATGCTTTAAGCTTTACTATTAATAAATGACTTTTGGATTAGTGGGTCCGATTTGTTCTCAGTTTTATAATATGTGGCCTGACAGACTAGACATGGAAGGGGAGATCTCAAGAGATGCTGAACAGGGAAGAAGGGCAGAAGAAGGAAGAAAGGATATCTGTTAAGCTGAGGCTTGACATAACAAAAGAATAAAAAATCCTCAACTTGACAAGAATACACCCTATTATTTTAAATGCTTTAAGCTTTACTATTAATAAATGACTTTTGGATTAGTGGGTCCGATTTGTTCTCAGTTTTATAATATGTGGCCTGACAGACTAGACAGTCAGGTCTCTTATTCTGTGAGTTCACAGAGAAAATTAGTATCAAAAGACTGGACAAAAAGTGCCCCTTCTCAAGAAAACATCCTTTGGGTTTGCCAATATTTAACTAAGAGGACAAGATTATTAGTTAACTGTGATCCAATATGGATCATAACTGTCCCATGTGGAAGACATTAGCCATATGTGGTACTGTAAATTTAAATTATTTGAATTAATGAAGTTTAAAATGCAGTCACACCAGCCACATCACAACAGCTCAACAGCCACATGTGGCTTGTGGCTACCATATTGGATATGACAAATACAGAACATTTCTCTTATCACAGAAAGATCTATTAGAAAGCAATGAGTTAATCTTCATTTGGATCTTCTGGCTCCACTCATTCCTATATTTCATACCTAATGATTTAATCAACAACTGACAAAGTGGTTAAAATGCTTTTTCTCTACTAAAGAAAGAGCTATATTGCATATGTTTGTAATTTACAGTTTCTTGACTACCTATGAAGTTTATAGTTTCAGTGAATNATTCCTATATTTCATACCTAATGATTTAATCAACAACTGACAAAGTGGTTAAAATGCTTTTTCTCTACTAAAGAAAGAGCTATATTGCATATGTTTGTAATTTACAGTTTCTTGACTACCTATGAAGTTTATAGTTTCAGTGAATGAAGAAGGCCAAGAGTTCAGACATTTGACTCTTTATCATGGTGCTGTCCAGACAGGGCAG
The DNA here is from genome assembly GCA_006410675.1 of Oreotragus oreotragus. NCBI lineage: Eukaryota > Metazoa > Chordata > Mammalia > Artiodactyla > Bovidae > Oreotragus > Oreotragus oreotragus. The sequence goes on along the minus strand of SJYX01022073.1, from coordinate 75,034 downwards.
AAGGCTCACCTGTGGAAGGGTGTTCTACTTCTGTTGGGCTCAGGACCACTGTAAAAATCCTAGTTTAGTTGCACAGTCCTAATAAGTCACTAACACGGCAAGTGAAGTTTAGGAAAGCCTGCTAAGTGGAACAGACCGAAGCTTTTCCTCAGCTCACAAATTACACTTTTCCATTAATTTTAAAAAGTTTTTCAGAATAAGAAGTATAAGAACAACAAAAAAACTCACCTGCATGTAGAAAGAGGAGCAAACTGAACACCTTTCTCTTTGCATTCCCTTGTTATTCTTTCTTTTACATTTCTACAGAGATCTACAACCCTAGAAAACAAGAATGGAATTCAATATTGTTTTCACATGTTTCAAAAATTCTAAGAATTACTGGTTTATCAGCACACTTCAAGTCAGAAATTCTCTTAAACTTTTATGTTTATTCCTTCAAGAATGAACAAGAATCATAATTATTCAAACTGAGCCTTCCATTAAAAAATTTAAGGGAGCAAAGCCTTTCCCCTTTTTGTCACAGGAAAGACAGAAGTCAGAGGAGTATACTCAGGTCTCCTGAAGTTAAGTTTCCTACGCTAAGCAAAGTCCAATTTTGAAATAAATTTAACTATGCGATTTTAAAAACTTTTTAAAAAGTTCTAAGAAAATATTAATGAAAATTCAATTCTGGGTTATAGGAATACCCCAGTTGGTACTAGTGGTAAAGAATCCGCCTGCCAATGCAAGAGACACAGGTTCGATCCCTGGGCTGGGAAGATCCCCTAGAGGAGGAAATGGCAACCCACTCCAGTATTCTTGCCTGGAAAATTCCATGGACATAGGAGCCTGATGGGCTACAGTACATGAGGTCACAAAGGGTCTAACATGACTGACCATGTGCATGCACACACACGTGCACACAACCCCCCTCACTCACACACAATCTATACCCATGTCTAAGAAGTCTTCCTTAATTTAAAAAGAATTTCATTAGTAATCACACTATTATATCAAATGTTCAATAGATTATTTTCAAGCACTAGGCTAAAATCCAGCTCAACAAAGACTTACTCGATACAAACTATGTGTAAAGTTATGCCAGATTATTTAATATTAGAAGTCAGTAAATTCTTAAAGGGGAGGGAAGACTGGCAATATTTAACAATATTCATCTATTTTTTAATGTGAGCTGTAACATATTTTTATAACCATATTATTTTGTTTCATCTGGAAAATAAGACTCAAAGTATACATAAGGCATTTTATTCTCCAATAAATATCGTGGCTACATACTGATGATGATTCTATGTTTTAAACCTTGGTCTTTAGAAAAGATGACCAAAAGTTACCTATATTTCCAATAAGAATGAGGAATAAATAAAATAAATATGAAAAAAGTTGTAGTGTTTTATTAGCATGTCAGTTTTATAAATAAGTGTCTAAAAATTCTATAAATTCTGACTTTACAAAACAACATTGAAGTTAAATTCTGCTTTATTCTGTGAGAGCTTAAGGCAGATAAATAAAATCTGCTTAACCCTAATATCTGTAGGAGTTAATGTGCATTACAAATTTATAAAGGTAATAAGTTCTTTATTATGACTCTAGAAAATGGAATTTATGTGCTACTTGAATAAAATACTTTCTAGAAATTATTTGTATAATTCTCACAAAGCTCATGCAAAGGTCAATACAGTCCATTTGGACCAATCACTATATATGAGGTAAACATAACTGTGTACACTTTTAAATTCTTACCTGACCTTATTAGCTAATTTAACACTACTGATCATTTCTTCAATGAAAAAAATTTCCCTTGGCTCCTTTCACAGCACTGTTTTTCCTCTAGATCTTCTAGACTGTATTCCTTAATTTCCTTTGTTAACTCTTATTTGGATGACTTAAATGAATCCTTTATTTGTCTTCCTTCAATGCTGGGGTTCCCTGGAGTTCTTTCTCAGGCCTCCTTTTTTCCTTCATTCATTTACCTGAAAGTGTATCTGCTCCTTTGGTTTTAATCACAAATCTCAAGCTGGTATCTCTAAAATCTTCTAATATACAATTTGGATCTCTTAAGCAGCTATTTTTATAAGCTACATTCTTACACTATTCCAGAGTTCATTCACAGGACTTTATACAGAATATACACTGAGCACCTAACAGGTGCAGTCACTGTTCTAAGGGCACAGAGGAACACATAAAAACTAGTAAGACCAATAATCTCTTAAGAGATTTATGCACGAAAAGGCCAAGCAATCTAATAATGTGTAAAGGTTGACGACTCCGATCCCATGGTTTGCTGCTAAATATGGTCTCTACCTAGCTAAAGGTTTAAGAGAAAGCAAGTTACTAAATGGTAACAAGTAGATTTTAAGTCAGGAATACAGCTGCTTTCCCTTAGTTTTATACTTTAGCTGAAGACATTGTTTTAAATGAAAACTAATCAAGTATGTAGCCCTGTATAAAAGAGATAATAGTCAGCAAGTTGAAAAAATATGTCAGAATATACAAGGAAAGGATAAAGGAAAATGAAGAAAGAGTTCATGATCAGTTTCCACAGTTGGAAGAGTTTAAAGACAAAAGGGAAATCATCAGTTAGCAGGAATTGATGACAAGGAAATTCATAATACTGAAGAAGTAATACTACACTAACCCATTTTCCCCAGTAAGGAAAAGTATTAAAGACTAAAGTGGTCTCTGAGACAACTATGAACATCTCCCAAACTATATCTGCTGTTCAAAAGTGTCCGATGTGGATGAGGTGATAATTCTTTTTATTTATAAGATTTATTCCCCCTATTAAAATTTAGCATCCAAAACTGAATGCTATGAATTTAACAGACTGATACTTTAAATGTGATTACTATCTTATGGTGCATGGAGTATTAGCATCAATACACTGAAGTCAAAACTCATAGTAGATGAAGACAATGTAGAAAAGTAAAAAGTTTTCTTGGGGAGGGAAAGAAATGAGGTTAAGGTCAAACAAAGATGTTAACATAGGTAACACCTAACAGGTGTGTTCAGTGGGATCTGTTGGATCTTATATGCTTTATTACAGATTTAAAATAGTAAATTTTATAAAGAAAAAGTAAAATGTACCTAGAATAAAAATGTACTAACAATTTCAAGAATTTCCTATTACTGAATGAGTTAACTCACAGGTCTATTTTTAATAAAACCATTTCACATTTCCTAATCAGCTTTTATTATATTTCCCTAACCAATATTTGTATGTATGCTAAGTCACTTCAGTCGTGTCCGACTCTGTGTGACCCCATAGATGGCAGCCCACCAGGCTCCCCGGTCCCTGGGATTCTCCAGGCAAGAACACTAGAGTGGGTTGCCATTTCCTTCTCCAATGTGTGAAGGTGAAAAGCGAAAGGGAAGTTGCTCAGTCGTGTCTGACTCTTCGCAACCCCATGGACCGCAGCCTACCAGGCTCCTCTGTCCATGGGATTTTCCAGGCAAGAGTACTGGAGTGGGGTGCCATTTGTATGTAAAATGTATGTAATTTTAAAACAAAAATTATACAGTCTCTTAAAATTGGATTTCTTTCAGAAATCACTTAAATTCAAGCTAAGATCTTGCTTAATAGTACACATACAAATATAAAAAGTTAAATGACATAGTACAATAGGAGGTTGTATTTTGGGGAGACTTTCTAAAGAACATTTAAGCATATTAAACATTCAAAAATTTAAATCAAAGCTAAGTCAAACCACACAATGACATTTAGTGTTCAATAAAATTCTTAATTTAAAATGTAAATTTCGGTAATACCGTCCTTCTATGGGGCATGGGCAAATCTAAAATTTTTTAAATGGCTTGCAAATATGAGATTCTGATGAAGACACTAATTTAAATAAAAGTGATTACCTTTCAATGATTTTTTACAAAATTTTAGAAGTTTACATATTCACACACAAAGATAAATTAGTTCAGCAACTTGTATAGCATATTTTAATAATATCAGGCATTTTGTTTCATTTTACCTGTCCCAAGGAGCAGAAGTCTCAAAAGATTCTCCTAATACATAGTATTCCAAACCCAAATCCTGTTAAGACATATACACAAAAAATCAAGGAATTATATAAGATGCAGAAGTCCATAATATTAGTAGTATTTCTTGTTCATTGTTAATACTTCGTGTTTCTAATTTAACCTTCTGGACTCTTTACAATCTACCTCAAAAAAGTATGGGAAAGTGGTCCCAAGTCCGAGATACAACCTCCAGGAGGACAGAAACTTTGTCTTGTTTTCCTCTGTGCCCTTGGCACCAAGTGGAGTGCCTGAAACACGGTAGGCACTCAAATATTTCTCTAATGAATGCAGTCTCTACCCAGGAACTGCCTGTGTGCATGCAGAGAACACTAGCAAGATAGATTTTAGTGGCTTAAATAAACAGCGAATTGACCAATACCAAAAAGTGATCATTAGGAACAAAGGAGCAGGGAGATAGGGAAGTCACAGGCAGAGGGGACTAGAGAAAGGAAAAGATACCTTCTTCAAATCAACTTTTCTTTAAAAATAAACTCAAGAATAGAGTGTTTCTCTTTGTTGTGACTAAATAGATAAAACATCTGGACCCATCTCACCTAGGAAAATATGTTTTATAGCATATAAAATATATTGCTTATACAATAAGTAACTTATAATACTAAATTTTTTACCCAGAGTACAATTCTGCTCTAATATCAAAACTGGAAAGAGTCATAAGCTACCACAGAAGGGCAAAGGTATGAAGGAAAACTTTATAAAGTAGAAAAATCATAGACTCATGTTAAATTACAATAGGTTAACATTTAAGAAAATAAAGAAAATTTTATTCACTTAAAATAAGAAAATGTATTGTTTGCAACATAAAATGACAAGGGAAATATGAGATAACTTACTCGAATGTATGCAATGACATAGGTCAACAAATAACCTCTCTGTCCATTATCTTCCCCAGCTGCCAATCCCCTGTAATTAAAGAACAAACTGAATATATTTCAGATGAACTATTAAAAATAAATACTAACCAAACTGATCAATATCTCAAGATAACTGCTTATAAGATTAACACAGATTACATTACATCTCATTTTAATTTCAATCTCATTTATCATAAAGGTATAAATGTGCTATCAGGAGAACAGGCCTGGACAAAAGAATTTTTAATATTCAGTTTGGTAATTAATTTTAAACTTTTATAGCCACCAAACTAGTAAACCTGAGTGATATAAACTCAACCAATCCTATTCAGACTGTAAAAAGAACAGAGGCTCAGCCATGAGAAATAAGCTTAAATAATCTTCCCAAGGACAAGATACTTAAAATACTCTTACTTTACTCATATTCTAATCCGTATATTCATGTATTATAGTCTTATTCATATATAAAGATTCGCAATGAATGACTACTATCTTCTAACACCAAGAAGTTTCTTGAATACTTGAGCATATAGGATCTAGAATAGTAGACATGGTGTTTACTTTATGGGACTTATCATTTAAAAGACAGACAAAACATACTTATATAGATCTATTAAAATTTAGGAAGCATCATACAGATAGGTACAAGAGCAAATGTATGAACATATCCATTTCAACTGGAAAGTAATTTTATACATAGAGGATGTATTTGGTGATCTAGTTAGGGAAATGGCAACCCACTCCAGTGTTCTTGCCTGGAGACTCCCAGGGATGGGGGAGCCTGGTGGGCTGTCGCCTCTGGGGTCGCACAGAGTCGGATACGACTGAAGTGACTTAGCAGTTAGCATTAATCCCATATAATGTATATTTCAGTCCAAGTATTCTATTTTTTAAAGTCATCCTAATTTTAAAAGACTAGGAATGACTGATTTCTACTACCTTCAATACAGAGTCTTTGATTTTGCTTTTCTCCACCACTAGGCAGAAATTAAAATTTAAGTAGTTTTAGTCAATTAAATAAAACTTACCCCAAATTCTCAAAGCACCCACTAAAAATCCCTCAACAAAAATGAATGGAAAAATATCTTTTCTTGTGGCCTTCTTGGCCATGATTGAGGGTTAACTTTCACGTCTCTGCTCTCAATACACTAGGAGACTCCCTGATGATTCAGATGATCAAGAATCCACCTGCAATGCAGGAGACCTGGGTTCGATCCCTGGGTTGGGAAGATCCCCTGGAGAAGGAATGGCTACCCACTCCAGTATTCTTGCCTGGAGAATTCCACGGACAGAGGAGCCTGGCAGGCTACACGGTCCATGGGGTCGCCAAGAGTCAGACACGACTGAAGCGACTTCCACTCTCAATACACTAACTGCACCTTCTTGGTCTCAGGATGCTGAGCCCTTAACCGAGGTATTGCTTAAGACTGAGGTTTTGAGCCTCTTCTCATTTCTCTTATGAATTCAATTAACGCCTTACAATTAAATCCTTTCTTCCCTTCAATGTTTTGCCTGATGTTGGCAGTAGGCAGTAAGTAAATAATACAATGCATATGTACCTTTGGTCTATACAAATGTGCATGTGTGCATGTATACTAAGTCACTTCAGTCAAGTCTAACTCTTTGTGACCCTATGGACTGTAGCCTGCCTGGCTCCTCTGTCTATGGGATGCTCCAGGCAAAAGGGCCTACATAGTAGCTCAGATGGTAAAGAATCTGCCTGCAATGTAGGAGACCTGGGTTTGACCCCTGGGTCAGGAAGATCCCCTGGAGAAGGAAATGGCAACCCACTCCAGCATTCTTACCTGGAGAATCCCACGGAAAGAGGAACCTGGAGGGCTACAGTCCATGGGTTCATAAAGAGTCTGACATGACTGAGCAATTAAGCACATATGCCTCCAGGAGATCTTCCCAACCTAGGGATCAAACCCACTTCTCCTGAGAAATACTGTAAGGCAATTTTAAGCTAGGACATATTGGCTAGATTAGATATGCCAGTATTATAGTTGGAAACACATAAATTAGTATCATCCAGAAGGAGTAGTAAAGACTTAATAGGAACACCTCTAGTCTAGAACTACATGGGAACAGGGTATAATGAAATGAAGGGGAGATGTTTGTTAATAGAATGTTAAGGAGCAAGGAAAACAATTTACATCAAGCAGCTGAGGTTGAAAAGGAAGGAGAAACAGAAGACAGTTCTGGGTTAGATGCGTATGGATATGAGGTTGGGGTAGGGAGTCAAATAAAGTTCCAAAACAAAAAGGAAACTAGTCAGAAAATTGCTGTGGCAGGTGCTTGGAAAAAAAAACAGATGAACCCAGAGAAGGAAATGGCAACCAACTCTAGTACTCTTGGCTGGAAAACCCCCCGGATGGAGGAGCCTAGCAGGCTAGAGTCCATGGGATCGCAAAGAGTTGGACATGACTGAGCAACTAACGCTTGAACAGTGCAGCATATGTAACCAGGATCAAAAGAAATACAGACGTAGACACCAAGACATCTGTAAACTTACTACATGGTAAGTTTCAACCACAGAAATCACTGGCAAAGAGAGAGATTAAGCGCTCCTTGGCAGTTCACTCATTGAAATGATAATCATGGTGACCGTTAATGACCAGATTTTTAAGTGATTACTACTTTTTCTCTGCAATTTTCTCTGTTCATTTTTTAAACAATAAGCATATTTAAAATATCATGAAGTTATCAAAATTGTGGGAAAAATAACAGGATAAACAATATTCACAATGTATATACATTTAATAAAATCATGACAAATTAAAAAAAAAAAAAAACAGATGAACCCATTCCTCAGGGAGATATGAACTGGAGTCAGACACTGACTCCAAGAGAGGAAAAACCCTACTGATGGAAGAAACAGACACAGTTCATGTAAAGGAGAGTGAAGACTAGGAAAGGGTGCAAGAGACTACTGCTCGGAATCTTTGAGCAGCTGCATTCTGAGTATGTACTGGGTGAGAAGTAACCGGCAGAAACATTTAGCAGACCTGTCTATCATTTTAACATCCGGCCTACTGATAGAAAATATAGCATCCATATAAATCAAGATGAGAAGGAGTTCAACTTTGCAGCCCCAGGTCAAAGCTATTTTTCTTTAGATCCTCTTCTAAATCTGACAAAGGGAAAAAAGAATCTGTTTCACTTGGAATCTAGTACAACAAACTACAGAAATATGCTTTAAAAAAAAAAATCTAACAGGAAAAAACTAGATGTCCATTCTAAATTCATAAACCCTTTCAAAGAAAAGCTGCTCTGGCTTTGCTTTTCTGAATCACAGGTTTCCCTACAATTTAGCTTTTTGGAAGCTCTATTTTTTTTTTTAAGGCTTTCAGAATTACTATAAGATAAAGTATCTTACCAGCCCAAATTACTTTAAGATACAATATGTAAACCATAGTAGGGCTTAGATTAAATGCTTGTAACTTGCCACTTTTGCAGCCATTTCAAAAAACTATACTTAATTTCAACTGCCTTATGTTATCCATCCCCTACTTCTTACCCCTCTACCACAAATTTTAAATATCAGTTAACAAGGTTCTTAAATTCAAAGCTGTTTCATGAAGAAGGACTAGGAAGACTATTGAAATAGGAGTGAGACAATTTTTTTACATAAAAGAACCATCTGGTGAACCTAATCACTCACATTAAATTACGTCAAACAACTTAAGCACTTTAAAAGTAACACTTTAAGTATAACCCTTTAAAAATAGTAATATATTACCTTAAGTTCTATGCTAAATGTCAACACATCTGTCACGGTTGGTGACAGGCAATGTTTATTCTGCTTAGTTCTTAGAGAATTTAAAATATGTTACCAGCAAACATGGATAAACAACCAAGAGTACAATTATTCAACATTTGCTATTATATTCTGTTGGATCACATGTGTTCAGAGGTATTTAACAGTGTTTGGGTGGGAGTGGAAGGCAAAAAGGTAAACTGCTAATATAATATACAAAAACGTTCTCAACTGTGGTGGAAACAGAGATAAAACAAAAGAACAGAAAACAAAGTACAAATTAACAATGCCCTAATCCAAATAGTGTCAGACTTTATTTTTGGGGGCTCCAAAATCACTGCAGATGGTGACTGCAGCCATGAAATTAAAAGACGCTTACTCCTTGGAAGGAAAGTTATGACCAACCTAGATAGCATATTAAAAAGCAGAGACATTACTTTGCCAACAAAGGTTCATCTAGTCAAGGCTATGGTTTTTCCAGTGGTCATGTATGGATGTGAGAGTTGGACTGTGAAGAAAGCTGAGCACCGAAGAACTGATGCTTTTGAACTGTGGTGCTGGAGAAGACTCTTGAGAGTCTCTTGGACTGCAAGGAGATCCAACCAGTCCATTCTGAAGGAGGTCAGTCCTGGGTGTTCTTTGGAAGGAATGATGCTAAAGCTGAAACTCCAATACTCTTCACCTCATGTGAAGAGCTGACTCATTGGAAAAGACTCTGATGCTGGGAGGGATTGAGGACAGGAGGAGAAGGGGGTGACAGAGGATGAGATGGCTGGGTGGCATCACCGACTCGATGGACGTGAGTTTGAGTGAACTCTGGGAGTTGGTGATTGACAGGGAGGCCTGGTGTGCTGTGATTCATGGGGTCGCAAAGAGTCGGACACAACTGAGCGACTGAACTGAATTCAAACTAAAATACGTAAGCTAAACTAACTTATGAAAACTTCATTAGAGAGAAACTTAGTGATGCTTTCCTTCGGCTAATCATGTAGGAGAAATGACTGAGGAATAGGAGTTGGCAGGGTAGCATCTTAAATAAAAATATCCTTGAATCTTCAGGGGCTGAGAAAAAGAACTAGTGCCTAGAGAAACTAGAGAAAAACCAGGACTTCTACTAGAAAACCACATGAAGATGTAAGTATCAAAGAGCCCTAAGTCATCTGCCTAGAGATAGCAGAGAGTTGTTCAATACAGACTTCTTCATCTACATGAAGGGCACCAGATGAAAATATACTACAAAACTAATTACAAAACATAATTAAGAAGTCACAAATGATAGTAATGAAAAAACTACACTCCCGTTACCATTGCTTTAAATGGATATCTCATTTACTATAATCTATTCTTAATGGATGAATTTGATACAAATTTTTTTTTAGTATAAACAAATTGCTGGAATTAAATCAGTAGTTCTGGGTCTCACTATCAGTATCTAAAGAGAGCTGAATCATCTTAAGATTCACTCTTACTTTTAACTTGTAAATGGCTGATGTTATATGAGAAAAACAAAACTGGCATTACATGAAAAGCCAGTTCACCACAGCTGGTAGTTCAAATTAAATAAAACTGACAAAATGGTTTAGATAAATACTTAACAATTAAAATACATTGTTTTAAGGGCAACATAATAAACAGGCATAAATAAAGCAGTATAAAATATGGCAGGGGAAAATAAAGTATTCTGGTTTCATTAATCCTTCCAGCAAATACTTAATCAAGCATTTAGTATATACCAGGCATCAATGGTGATGCCCCAAGAGGCAGGTCATGCCCTATAAAAACTATGTGTGCATGAGGACAAAAAGGTCTTTTGTCACCATCCTATACCCAGTCTAACAGGAAATGTGCCACGTAACTAGTAAGGATTTGCTGGCTACTCTGAACTGAGACTAGAATTATAGATTCTACAAAGTGCAATTTGTGTGTGTGTGCACAGAGGTGGGGGTGGGAAGTAGCAAGGGGAACGTAAGCAAATTTAACCTTACAAACAGTGATTAAAACATTAAAGCATCCATTTCCCTACAAATGACTCTGGAAATTTTTTGAAATCCCAAATAAACATTTGAATATATAAAGAAATAATTTTTGAAGTTTCAATGTCTAATATTTAAGGCTAAATAGATATGTAATATTTTATTTAGATATAAAAGGTTTTCATTTGAATCTTAATTGTTTCTCACTAATATCATGGATTTTAAGAAAAAAAGTTTTCAAATCAAATTGCATACGTTCTCCATATAACTTGAAAACTAAAAAATATGTACATGTACATTTCAAAACATTTCAGAATTAGCCTGATATCCAAGCCATCCAATCATTAAATGAGTCTTTATAGTACTCTTAACTAATGTGGTTAAAACATCAACGGTTCCCTAAGAGTACTAAGGAGAAGAAAAAGTGAAAGATTAATGAATTTCAGCTTTTACTAAAAAAAAGTATAATTTCACTAGCCAATTTTAGAAGAGGGCAAAAATAAAACTAAAAGATAATTTTGCAATAATCAAGCACAATTCAAAGGTACACTAAAAATTAAGCCTGAGATCTTTTTCTCTTACGAATTTACTACACTTTAATACTAAGTTCAGAAAACCCTAAAGACAAAGGACTGAATATTATATATGAGGAAAGCACATAAAAGCGGAGCATTCTAAGATACATGGCTCCAAATTAAGTGTTCATTTGTTCTCATAAAGAACAGCAAAAAAAAAGGGGGGGGGGATAAAAGTAAATATTTACATAGAACCCAGATTAAAGATAATGTATATGATATATTTCAACCTCTGAAATTAGGAAGAAAAAAAAAAAGACAGTATCCAGAAAACTGTCAGTTTATTATGTACTTAAAAGTGAAAGGAAGGAAATGTAGTCCTGATAAATGGCATTTTCACTATAGTTCTCATCCATCAATCTTATAATCCATCAAACAGACAGGCAGAAACCACCGAATCATTATTCAGTTGGTTATAAATGTGAAATGTTTTCTATTTCTTTATACTAGCACAAAACAGTAAGTGACAGGGGGTGGGGTACAGATAATTTATCAAACACTTTTGATTAAACACAATTTCCTTTTAAAAACATAGCATGTTTTATACATATACTATTACCACTAAATAGCAACATGACTGAGCTTTGTTCTACTTCACTTAGCACAGCAAACAGTTATAAAATTATCATTAATGAGAAAATACAATAAAAGATTCACTGTGTCATGTATAAGATTATAATGGTCAGAGCAACATACCATTTAGCTTCCTACCAACCAACACAACATTTTAAGCTGACTGTCATTTATGAACACAAATTTAATATTTAAAAGAGTACATTAACAACTGCTTGGAGATACCGGAATTTCAGTTTAACTTTCTCTTGGCATTATGAACTTAAAGCCATACCCAAATTTTGCAGCGATGTCATACACTTGTTTTTCATGCTGAAGAACCTTCTCACGGTCCCCCTCAAACAGTAATGTAGCGACACTTAGCTGATTTGGATCAAATCCTTTAAACTACAAAAGAATATTATTATTACTGATAAGTTTCAGCCTACAAAACAATAAATCAAAATACATTTTGCTCTTTTTTTCTTCTGATCTCAGCTCAAACAAAGCATCTCTTCAAAATTTGGGCTTTGGAATTTTATACGTCAATCAAAAAGAATGCTTAATGTACCTATTTAGGTTATCACAAGAGAACAGTACTATGGAAAACCGCTTCATTTCAAAGTATGCGAAGGTGTCAATTACAATGATATATTGGTAAGGAAATACAAGAAATAACTTGCAAGAATTATAACTGTCCCAAAGAATCAAATAAAACTGCCAAAATGATAGAACATAAGAAAGTATTATTATATTGAGGACATTTGGTGGCAGGGAAGTAAAAAACCAACAGCATCCTTAAATACCACCAATAACTTCTTTCTAAGTAATATTTTCAAAGGAGATCTTATATCTTCAATTAAAAATACAAAATATCTAAGAATAATCTTAACAGCAAACACATAACTTTGTTAGGAAAGCACGTCTAAAAAAGTGAGAGAAACATACATTGACATGCACAAAAACTAAGTATTATAAATCAGTCAGTTCTTGTTCAAATTAATATATAAACTGCTGCTGCTGCAATTTTAATTAAAAATATCAATAAGCTTTCTAAAATTATGAAGAGTTTCTAAAATTCTAGGATTATGAACAGGTAGATAATGGTAATAACAAGGAAAATTCTGAAAAATAAGAGGGAAAATTAGATCTACAAAATTAAATTCCCTTAATTTTTCAAGAACAAAAACTCATTAAAAAGAATCTAATACATTAGAAGGTCATTTTCTTAGATAAGTATGTAATAAAATGTCTTAGACATGGCAAATCAACATAAGAAAAGTAGGGATATGTTAGTTAATGGTGTTATAACAACTAGTTAACAATCAGGGGAGCAGGAGATGACCGTTAATTTAGTTATCTCACACCATAAAACTGAAATAAATTTGAACAGTAATAAAGATAATATTTCTTAAAATTCTTAATATAAAAATGTGAGAGAGAAGGAAATGGCCTTTATCATAATTCTGAAGGAAGGCAGGCTTTTTCTAAGCTTAAGAGTCATTAAATAATCACAGGAAAGATAAAAATTAGAAAATTTTGCACCAAAAAAAAAAAAGAACCCTTATTAAAAAGAAGTCATCTGACTGGAAAAACTAATTATAACATTTATGAAAAAGGCATCTATCTAATAATTTCATTATTCAAAAGACACACAGCAAAGCATTAAGCCATCCCCCACTTAAACAAAAACTCCACAAATCTGCTACCCCTAGCAAAATAACCACATTCAACTAATTCACAGAAGAAATTATGTCTAGGAAATACAGGGAAATGGTCAGTTTCACTGGAGTTTCAAGAAACAGCAACTAAAATAAAGTACTATCTTCCCCCTGGATTTACTAATTTTAAACAAAAGAAAAAAATTCCACACGTGCAAGGATGCAACCAAAAAATGGCACATGTGCATTGCCAATGGCCAAAAGTCTAAAAAAACTGCTACTTTTATTTCACTTCTAGATATCTACTATGAAGGAAAAAATTCAAACTATAAAAAACACTGTATGCATAAAATATGCAATGCAGTGTTATTTTCAGGAAGTTCAAATCTGAGAAAGATTTTATATTTCCTGAAAGTGAACGTGTAATTGAGTTGCTTGATTAAATATTTATTACAACATAAAAAATAACAATTATGAAATGCACACAGCAACATGGAAAAGCATAACAGGTGTGTGCAAGGAAGAGAATGCAAGAAACAAAATTAATCAATATCCTAAGCATTAAAAAAAATCCTTACCTTTGTAATATAAAACTTTTTTAATCCATCCAAAAATGATGTAAAAATAGAAGAAACCTGAGGTTTAAGCGCATGACCTAATAAGAAAAAAGTTCATATTTTAAATTAATAGCAAATTAATCTATGTTTTTCGTAACAGCAAGAGGCTACTTTAACTTAGTATCCTAAAAGAAAGTGAACATTTTCCTGACTTTAGGTTTTAAAATTTCCCTATGATATATATATAACATTGATATTGAGATCTACATCTTTTATCTTTGTCATTTCCTTCAAAAGTCACAAAGAACTTTTTGTTTACCAAACTCCATCTTGGGTTTTGTTAAAACTCAAATACTACATGTACTTACTACTACACATAGTTTATCTTTCAATGGTATAGTTTATACATAGTAAAACCACTTCATTAACTTTTATTTCATTAGGAACACCCAATAGTGGCTAGTGCTATTTTTTTTTTAATTATGCAGAAACCATTCAGAACTATAACCAAATATGGAGTTGATGCCAAGTTTAAGGTTGTTTCCTAATTAATTCTTAATTCATCCAGAATTCTTGCATATAACTAGTAATGGTTTCCTTAATTACACCCAGAGAGCTAAAATTCCCCCAAAAACATAAATGGTGTCTCAGAGTCTGTTAAATTAACATCATTGCCTCCGGAATGAGCTTAATCGAGTGAAAGTCTTTTACTGTTTTCTCATTGTTTTCAAAGTAGCAACTTCTTAACTCCCGTGACAGTTACATTTAAGAGTCATGCATCTGGCCTTGGCACTATGAGCTCAATTCAGAAAAATTTGGCATACCATTCACATTAAATTTTTATAAAGAATTTTAAAGCCTCTAGTAAATCTAAAATTATTTCCAATTAAAAAGTTTACTTTTAAAAAAAGGCTTTAAGATTCTGGGATTTTGTTTATTTTTAAAGTGTGGATACCTTCTTTTAAAATAAGTGTGAACAACAAACTATCTTTTTTGAAGGAAAAAAGAGGGAGAGGTGGAGAGAGATTTCTGGAGGAAAAGCTATCACTTGCTATCTTTGTTTTCCCATTCATCTATTTTTTTTAAAGTGAGAATCTGAACCTGTAATACTTCTTACATTCTTATATGTTATAATAAGAATTTATATTACATAAAAGACCAAGTAACATAAGTCTTAACCAGAAGCTAAGAATTATATATTAATTCTGTAATTGAACAAAGCAAAAAAAACAAAAAATGAAGGGCAGATTAGATACAGATCAACCTAGCAATCTTTTTGAGATACTGGATCACAAGAGGTTTGTTTGGGGATTTATCTTTTATTGTAACCTACCAGAGATATTCTCTAGTATCAGTTCAGTTCAGTCGCTCAGTCGTGTCCGACTCTTTGCAACCCCATGAATCGCAGCACGCCAGGCCTCCCT
>SJYX01022073.1:0-41967 GCA_006410675.1 Oreotragus oreotragus | reverse complement strand
AAAAATGGAGGCAACAGGCAACAATGGTCAGTTAAAAACATATCACTGAAAATCTGAATGAGAGAGACAATATAAACTGTATCTTTAATAATAAAGCTCTTCTTGGAGAAGATATAGTCAAGCTTGACTAAGATGAAAAGTAAATATAAATAAAAGTACTTAACATGAAGAATAAACTACAGTACAAAGTAAAAAATTAGAATAAAAAAAGCTCACTAAGGAAGATTTGAAATTAATCAGAAAATATAATCTATTTATGGAAAACATTTTATTTTGATTTTAAATGGTGAATTTATGGTTATTTTCTTAAAAATAAAGAAAAAAAAAGAATCTCCTAGTTTCCCATTCTTCTAGGTATGAATTCACAAGCAAAAAGCCATAAGGCACTTCAGGTACTTCTTTGGCTTCTTAATACCTGGGGCATCTTAAATTTAAACACGGTCTTGGCCTTTAAGTGATGAAAGGTTTTAGCAACGAGTTATCAGAACACAGAACTTCACTGCTCAGGGCTCAAATATTTATTCTTAAACTTATTTCTATTCCTCTATTCGATAATTTCACTTATAATAAATATTATCGCCATCTCATTATTTTAGTAAACATAGCATAATACTTACATATTTTAGCTCTCTAACCATAACATAATATCCTTGAAGTCTGAATGAATTAGGAGCTCTTATGTAAGCATTTCAACAACATTCACCTCTGTGTTCACATCACCAAAGTAACCCGCTACAAGTTCAAGAATGTTCACTCCAAGACTACACACGCTTCTTTTAAAACTCTCCCTTCACCTAAGGGTAAGACCACCAACATCAAGCGGCCTATGGCTAAATCTTGATGAGAGAAGAAGAAATCGAACGACAAGCAACTCAAGCTACCTGGGATTATAAAAATTACCCTTGTCAATGGTTAGATTAGGTGATCACACAGTCGGACTTTTTAAAGTGGGAAATTCTAAGAATGACTGTCTCAGAAGGCAAGATTGAGTGAATGGAAAAAGAACACTGGCAATGGTAAATATGTGGGGAAATTTAACATTTTTTAACTTATTTTACTTCTTTAAAACATTAATAGTGTTTTGGTTCTCTTGGGATGATAGGAAGGTAAGGCCCAGTACCGTTAAGAAGTCCACAATGAATATGGAGCACTTGTCAGATACCACTCCTTTTCCTCATCAGATCCTCCTTCCAACCTATTCTGGATACCAGGAAGCTGACATATATATATATATCTCACATGAGAGCTCCCTTGCACTCAAAATTCAAGTGGGTATGGCTGACGGGAAGTATTAAAGAATTCTATGAGTTCAGAGAAAGCAAGAAGAGGCTGGACCTTCTCCCTGCCAGGAAATGTTGAAATAAAATTTTTTCACAAATCATTATAGCTCAAACCATTAACCAAATATCTAAAGAAATGCAAGAATTTCTAAAATAAGACACACAACTAAACACAGAAATAAAATTACTTGGCACATTTACTCTTTTTAAAACAATATAATCCTTTTTTTAAAAAAGGAGAAAGTGGGAATTCTTCTTATCTTATATCTAAATATGGTAAATTTAGATACCATATATATATGTATATATGTATATATGTATATAGTATAGTATATATAGATATACTATACTATGTTACTTAGTTTAAGATACAGCTTAGGTAATATTATAAACAAATAAGGCCTAGCAGCAGTACATTCTAAGAACTGATGCAGTTTGGTTACTTATATTTAATTTCTATATTTGGGGCTACTGCTATTCAGCCATTTATTTTAATTTCAATAAATATCTTAATTTAAGAAAAATGCAACATTACTTCAATTAATCACAAAATGTCTTACCCAAAAATAACCTGAGAAAATATTCAATAAAAGGCAGAATCATTTGAAGCTGTCAACCCAGGTACATACCTTACCTTGGCTTAAAATCAAATAGCAATCTTTAAATAAAGAAATAGGTATATAATTACTGAAAGAAATAGCAACTGAACTGAAAGGAATGATTTTACAACATTACCTTTCCATACAAAACTGGTAAAAAACCACAAATATAACACAACTAAATATGAAGATTATATGTGACATATCAAAATCAGTTATACAATAGAATTTTTAAAATATAAATGTATATGGGTGGGGTTTTGTTTTTGTTTTTACCTGTTTTGCAATTTCTCTTAAACAGGCTACTCCTTGTTCAAAATTAGGGAAAGCTACTGAGCCATACTTTTGGTATTCAGGAATTGGTCTGATTTTTATTGTAGCTTCTGTTATCACACCAAGAGTTCCTGAAAAAGAAGGGGGAATATCCAATATATCACATGCCAATTTTCTAAATCATATTTAAAATTATTTTATCTATTTATTCTAATAATTTATTCTATGACTCATATTTAAATCTATTTAATCTATTCTATGTGGGGAATAATGGCTACTCAACTCTTCCTAGAAAAATAACTAAGCAAACTTTATAATTTCTTAAAAGGTCTTTGGAATACATTTTTCTTAGTTATGTATAAATATTTTAAAACATTTTAAGGCAACCTTTCTCCAAGAAGGTTAAGTTTAAATAGTTTTTAAAGTATAACAACCTGTTAAAATTTTTTTTAAAAATGTTAAAAGCAACAGGTCTGCATACCTCATATGCATTCAAACGAAGGTATATTTTGATATTTGAGCCTATTTTTATTATGACAATTTACTGGGCCAAAAAGAACCTAATTTTCTATGAGAATTTAAGATGACACTTTCTATGTCATTTAAGATGACAGAAGAAATCACACTATCACACTTTGCCTTTTTTTCCCAAAGAATTCATAAAAAGAAAGGACAAAGACAGTATTCAGATGTCCTAAGAAGAAACAAACAAAAAACCCAAATATTTCAGAGACAAAAGAGTTATCAGTTATCATAAACAGCTAGCACAAGAGGACCATTAATGAAACAGATGTCCTTTTCTTTATCACACAGAGGAGTGGAGGACAAATCAGAGAGGAAAGAAAACAAGTTAAATGTAACTGTATGATTTAAACATCTATGCTAAAATATTTGAAGAACCATGGTTAAAAATAATGTATTCAAAAAGCCAAGCTTTTCAAATCAGTGCTTTCTAATGTACAACTGATATAAATTATTCCTAGTAATATTAAGTAAATTCTCTGAGAATCAAGAAACAAAAGGAAAATCCGAAATTGAAGAACTTAATTACAACACTAGAAATGTTAAAAATATCACAAAAAACAATGATTCCAATAAATTTATAATGTACCTAAAATATCAATACATAATACAAGATTAAAAACTACTATGAATCCACAAAAATAAACTATATTATACCACATTATGCTTGTCACACATACATATGATTTCCTACTCAGACAGCAAATACAAACCTATTTTGATTTGTAAATCACAACAGCTCTGCAAGACTGGCCTGTTTAATACCTGAATTAAAAAGATATGATCTCACTTTTATGTGGAATCTAATAAAAATAAACAATAAACATACAGCAAACTTATAGAAAAAGACGCCAGCTTCATGGTTACCGAGAGCAGGGGAGGAAGAATTGAAGCAGTCAAAAAGTACAAAGTTCTAGTTATAAGACAAGTAAGTATCAGGGATGTAACGTACAGCATGAGGACCACACTTAGCACTGCAGGTACAAGACAAGCAAGTGTCAGGGGTGCGATGTACAGCGTGAGGACCACACTTAGCACTGCTGTATGGCACACAGCAAAGTTACTAAGAAAGTAGATCCTCAGAGTTCTTACAGGGCAAGTTTTTTTTTTCCCTTTTCTTTATCTATATGAGATGATGGATGTTAACTAAACCTACTATGGTAATCACTTCACAATACATGTAAATCAAACCATCATGCTGCACACTTTAAACTTATACAGTGATACATGTCAATTATTGTTCAGTAAAACCAGGGGGAACAGTGGGAAGAACCTCTCCTAAGCTCCGAAAAAAATCTCAAACACTAACCCTAGGAACTGTCCCTTCTAAGGGATACATTTTAAATGGGTAAATTTTGTAAAAGTTAAACGGGTAAAGTGTGTAAATTGGTAAAGTGTGTAAATTCTATCTCAGAAACAAAGGAAACTTCAGAGTTACCTTTTTAATCAAGGAGCTATGTACATGTAATTACTTGCTCAAAAAGTTTACACACAAACATATAAAACATTAACAAACTTTCTTTAAAATTCTAATTTTACATCAAAATTCTAAGGTATTAGGTAAGGAGTGACCATGCCCTAGATTTCTGTACAGCCATATTGCCTCGTATGTATAGTAGGTACTCTAAAGCAGTAAAACCCACTGTAACACTAAGTAAGATTAAAAAATAA
This sequence comes from Oreotragus oreotragus, assembly GCA_006410675.1. Lineage (NCBI taxonomy): Eukaryota > Metazoa > Chordata > Mammalia > Artiodactyla > Bovidae > Oreotragus > Oreotragus oreotragus. Next base: position 37,622 of record SJYX01022073.1, on the reverse strand, counting down.
AAATTAGTAAAATGAGACTTTGCACTGTTGCAAGATTAATGAAATGACCAAGGCATGTCTGTGCAACTATTTAGCTATGAGTTCTGCAGCAGGAGGTGGGGGTTGAGGGGGGTCCCCACTTTAAAAGGAAACTCCATCCAAGTCCCAAATGCACTCTGACTCAGGGCAGTTCTTCCACACAGATCTATATTCAAATTAATCCAATCACAAAAGTTTACATCTAAATTCACTTCATCAAAAGGCTTATTGATTATTTTCTTGAGCTTTATTATTTATTGATTCTTTTGCTCTGGAAATTTTATGTCAGTGGAGTGATATAAAACTACTTATCTATCACTTGATTATTTGCACATTATATTTTATACCCACTTTACATATTGTAAACAACTCCATAGCAAAGTGACATCATAGATGTCATTCACTTTTCTTTTTCAATAAAAATATGCTTCAGTAAATTTAAGAATTTCCTGTTATACAGTTTCAAATATAATGTTCTCAAGAAAACTGAAAGCTTCAACTACTATCTAACAAAAATGCAAGTATTTGCTTGAAGTAAATAAAATCTTTCAAAATTTGAAAATATACCTTCAGATGACTTTAGGACTGAGAAAAAATGGTAGTCATTTGATTCTGAATCTACTCCTCCCCACCCTCAACATGAAAATCAATAAGGAAAACAAAGAAAACCACACAGGACAGACACTTTAGTATTACAAGGAGACAAAATATACTATGACCTTCAAATTATTCATACGTATAGATAAAAAGTAAAAATTCCAACAGATCTTTTACAATCTTCCAGCTGCTACAAGCAGAAAGTGAGTAAGGGGTGAGGAGTGGTAGTTGAGGAGGGTTAGAAGACTCAAGAAAGACTCTTTAAGACTCCTTGAGAAAGAATAAAAGCAGCAGAGGACTTAAAGGAGGCAGACACAAAATCAACCGCAGAAAGAAAAAGTGCAACAATAAACCTGAAATACTATATAAATCTTGGCAATCTAATCCATAACGCTGGCTCTCCATAACCCTGGAGGTGTTTGAAGATGGAACCAGAAATGATACCCTTGGAGAAGTAGGGGAAGTATTTTCAAAGAAGCATCAACCTAGAGTGGTGTAGTACTCCTTGGAGACAAGGTAGTGAAGGGAAAGACTAAAATTAGGAGAAAAATTAAAGATCTGAAAGAAAGAAAAAACACAAGACATGTCATGGCTTCCCCCACCCAAAACACCACCATTCGTGAAGCAAACAGCACAAAAGAGCATATAAGTGACAGAACAGAACACTCTCAAATGAGGAACCCTTTCCAAGCAACAAACAGGAACAGAAAAAAGGCAAACCAAATCCAAATAAAACTACTACAGAAGGTCAGAAAATGCAAACAGAAGCCTTTCCACTGATGAAAAGCCCCCCTACCCCGCCCGACAAAACAAACAACGATTCTGGAGAAAACCATAACACAACTTCCAAACTCAATTCAATATTGTCAAACAAGCATTTGAGGATATGAAAAAAAATACCTGAATTAGAAATATAAACACTAAAACCATGAATGGACAAAAAACAAGAAGAAATGAAATAAAAGATGACCAAACTCAGGGAAGAAACAGAACAACAAAAATGAGGACTTGGTTACAAGGAGGAGAAACAATAGATTCAAATGAGAACTTAATAGAGGGCACCGAAAAAAAGCAAGAAAATAACCAAGTGAATGAAAATGCTATCAAGAAAGAAGCTGAGGGAAAAAGTTTGAGAAATCATGGCAGAAATGGCAAACAAGCAAAGAAAGTCAGACAAACATATAATTGGTACCCCCGCAAAAGAAAAATCAAAACAGTGCAGGTAAGGGGGAAATGTGCTCCAAAATCCTACTACTCAACACTACAGTCCCCAAAAAACCTTTATAGAAATAAAAGAAGACCAGCATATACACACAGAAAGGGTCCCCTGGATACCAGAGCAAAAGTAAAATAAACCTTAATGGAAAAAAAAAAAAAAAAAAAAATTCTCAGTGCCTCCAGGCAAAAAGGCAAGAGAATTGGCATCAGATTCCTCAAAACAGCACAGAAAACCAAAGCAACAGTGGTATAGCATTTAAATAAGGAAAGAATGCGTGACCCATGAAAGTCACTCAAGCTGTCATGCAAGTGTCAAGGCCATACAAAATAGTTTGGAACATTCCAGAACTCATGGGATATACAAATGTGCCTTTCCTGAGGAAATCCACTAAAAGATGAGCTTCATTTAACCAAAAGATGAAGTAAGGTGACACAGAAGGCCCGACAGTAAGCATTTCATCCATTTTATTTTAGAGCAGAGACTAAAACAAGGGTAGGCAATGAGTTAAAAAATAAAAATGTGCTTTTAGGCCATTTTTCAAATAAAAGAGCAAGTCATTATAAATTACTAGTAAATTCCATATATAGGAAAAGAATAAAAAACATTTCAAGTGCTTTATTATATTTTTAATTATATTGATCAATTTATATAATATATAAAATGGGAGGAAGCTGCTTATCCAAAAAATTATTATGAAAAATTCATAACACAAAACAAGACAAAAACATTAAACTTGACCTGGTTAGTCACATGTGGAACTTAGGAGGATGGGGGAATGTGCATTACTATTATAAAAACCTTCAAGGTTGCCATCAAATGACCTCCCTCATGGCTCAGACTGTAAAGAATCTGCCTGCAGTGTAGGAGACCGGGTTTGATCCCTGGGTTGGGAAGATCGAGAGAAGGGAATGACAACCCAATCCAGAACTCTTGCTTGGAGAATTCCATGGACAGAGGAGCCTGGCAGGCCACAGTCCATGGGGTCGCAAAGAGTCGGATACAAGTGAGCAACCAACACAGACATAATGCTTTCAAGGCTGTCATCAAATGATTTAACTACAGCAAAAGAAAATACTTTCTAAAGCTCAAGGAAAAGTGTATGATTCAGATTTAAGGCAGGAGGTTATAAGATAGTTCAAAATAGCAGAAAAAACAGTATTGTTAAAGAATATGATTTCACAGAAGTTTACCTTCTCAATCAAGCTGTCTCCTGGCCTGAGAGTAAGATGACTCTATACTCACATATATACAGAAATGGTGACCAGGAACCACAAATATACTTACAAAGATCACTGATGCAAAAACAATGAACAGCCACAACAGTAATAAATTTAACATTTTCTGAGTACTTACTATCTGTTTATAAACTGTGTGGCATAATCTCATCTGATCCTCCCAAAAGGCTTATGAATACGGATACTTTTATTATCCCCATTTTACAGCTGAGGACATTGGGCATAGAGAATCACCTAATTTACACAGTCACAAAAATGTAAGTGGTGAAACCAGGACTAAAATCTAAGTCTGAAAGATTTCACGGTTCATGCTCTTAAATCAGTATGGCATTCTGCATGGATCTTTATAATAAAATCTCATTTAAATACAGTAATGTACCCTAGTACATATGCTTTTTAAAAAGTAAGCAAAGATATACAGTTTATTATAATAAATTTGCTCTCCTTAAATTCACACAATAATTTACTATTGAGGTAAGAGGCAGCCCAGTGTTTTGGACAAAGTTCAAACTATTTTAAAAGGGATAAAGACCAGATTATCTCTTCAGCCACCCTGTAATCCTTACCACTCTACTCCAATCTACAGCCCACTTCATCCTACAATTAAATCTTATGTTCCATTTTCTCACTTGTAAATCTGCTCACATGCAGTTCTCTCTGCAGGGCAATTCCCTCCCCACCTGTTCCTGCAACTGTCTAGAATTATGTCCTCCTTAGCACCCTTGAAGGACCATTTTAGGCACGACCCCTCAAAGGAAATCTGCCTAAGCATGCAGCTACATGACCTTTGTCTGTATTTCTCTTCTATTTATGTTTATCATAGAATTTATCTTATTCTATTAATAACGGTCAATTATTACCTGTGTTCTTGAGTGTTCCAGCACAGTACCTAGCAATGAGAATTTTCTAAATGCTAATTGATGGGAGAAAAAAATGTCTGATATGGTTACTTGAAAAGATAATTTATAGGGTTGACTCCAACTATCTATATACCAACAGTAAAACTAATAATTATCAGTTTTAATGCCTATTATCCAATTTGACATTTAATGGGAGAAAGTTATATTTTTTTCAGTTAACTCTTAGATGACGCCTTAATATGAGAAGTCCCAAAATCACACTTTTTAGAGAACTCTATTATTTTAAAGGAATTTCACAGTTTGTTTTTCTCATCAAAACTGCAGTTCTGTTTTTCCATCAAACAGTACACTGACCTATTTGCTAGAAAAAAGAGTACGAGAGTAAACTGGTGAAGAACCTTGACAAAAGCTTGTCACTAATCATCTTGAAATTTATCTAGGCTATTACCACTGGTCATCATAACTTAACAGGTGACTTTCAGTACATTACTAAGACACATAATTTGTAGTTTTTTCCTTGATGCTACCATCAAAAGTTGGAATTATGCCCTAAAAACCTTATTATACGTGCTCTTTTATCCATGAATATAGCTATATGTTTTGAAAATCTTTTTGACAACTTATACTACCTTCTGACATTACTAATGAGTTCCTCTGGTAATGAGAAACACTTTATTTCTCTAAACTTAAAGGATAACTATCCCCCTCTACCATCCTAAGAACTGAAAAGTATGCCTAGCTTCACCTTATCCATAAAATTCACAGTGCCTACATAACAAACAGTTTGCAAACCAGAAGGAAGGTTAGTTTTTGGTTCTTTTTCTGATAGATACAGAAATTAAATGTTTTGCATAAAGTGAAAAACTATATTCTAACCTACCTAGTATTAAGTAACCAAGCAAAGGACATGACTTAAGCAAAAAATAATAAAAGACCAAGAAGTTTGAAAAGATGTGAATTTTAAATTCCACTTCTTAAAATACCAAGTAGCAAATAACAAAAGATAAAATTATAGAAAGACAAAAGACAATAAGATAATACTTTATTAATCCTTTCCTCTTGATAATTCAGAGATTAGAAAATATCACACCATAAAATATTAAACCAAACCATTTTAAACCCTAACAACTACTCCTGCTAAAACTGATTCAAAAAGAAAAATATATTTCTAAAAGAAAAATAAAATAACACCAAAAGAACTAAGCTGGCTCTAAAACCATAAAAAAGCAAAATGCAGGAGAAAGTTTAATAAGATGTTCTCATAATAAAAATTTATGAAGTACTAAATTAAAGTAATAAAACTTAAAAAAAAAACACCATTCTTTAAATATACAAAACATGTCTTTCTTTCAAAAATTTGATATCACAATATCACAAATCTTTACAAAGTTGAATTACTAACCTGTATTTTTTCATAATAAATTTGCAGTTATATTTACCTTCAGATCCCATGATGAAGTGATGGATATCAGGGCCTGTTGACATTCGAGGTCCTTGACAGCTTTTTTCTATTATACCTCTAGGTGTTACCATTTTTATATGAACCACCTGTTTAATACAATGCATGATGTAAATTCTAGATGTCTGCCAGTGAATGTTGTTTGTGTGGGTACACACACCCTACATATTTATATAAAACACTTTTTACAATATTGGTTTAAGTGGCAAATGGTGATTTCCTTCAGAATTCTAATATCTTTTAGTAATTATTAGACTAAAAATAAATTTTATATAACTTTAAAAGAGGGAAAAAATATTCTAAGATTGTTATTGGTTTAGGAATATTCACAGTCTTAAAAAATGAAAAACAATTTCTTTAAGCCAAAGTTACTCTAGGGCTGTCCATGTGGTAAAGAACTAAAGAACAGGAAAAATATGCAATGATCATATTTTAATGGGTTCATTCTTTCACTCACTTAACATTTATGAAGCACCATTATGCATGTCAAGCATTATTTACATGCTTAGAAAATGCTTATATTCTAAGAAAAGATTTATTCTTATCTTATTCCCACCTTCAACTTATCTAATTACCCACTCAGTAGAAAAGAATGAAGTATTCATTCTAATCATATCAAAATTGGGATGAAGAGGGAGATGTGACTGAGTTAAAAAGAGGAGGAGAGATATGTGTGAGACATGTCTCTCACACATGTGAGAAAATCATTGTCGGGAGAGGGTTAATCAAAAAATGTTCCTCAGATCTGACTCAGAAATGGTTAGGTAAAACCCAACACATTTTTAGGATGGTTTTTTGATGGATAAATAAAAATAGAGTATGTATTGTTGAAGGAAATGAACAAAGGATGTAAATAAACAATTTACAAAATAAAAATTGCCCATAGGACAACTTTTAAATTTTAAAAGTTTACATTTACTAACAAAGAAATATAAAATTATATGACAAAAACATAAATCAAAGATCTAGTAAAATAAACATTCTCATAGTGCTAGTAAGAATGTAAAATGGCACAAGATTTCTAAAGAGCAACTTGGCTATAAGGGTCCAAAGACATAAAAACATGCTTGATCAAACAATTTAAACTCTAGGAATTACCCAAAGAAAATGATCAAAGATGTATGCTAAAGAAATTACTACAAAGGATATTTTTCCCTTTATTTATTTCCATAATTTTTAAATAAAAAATAAGTTAAATTTTTAAAATAGGGAATTACTTTATCACAAATTATCAATCAAAGAGAATGATATGCAGTTTTTAAAACTAGTGATACAAATCTATGCTCATATACATGGTAATGTATTGATAATATAGTTTAAAGTGCAGATTAAACACAGTATGATTTTTTTTATAATTAAAAGTAGATATAAACATGCAAATAAGTATATTAAGATATGTACTTATAATTTGTGGCCCTTAAGTAACTAAAAAGGATTAAAATAAATTACATGCTTTAGCAGTACTAAAGGTAGCAGTCTATCAAATATGCTTAACTTTGATAAAGCTTTTAATAATTCAGTAACAAAAGGAGCAAATTCTCTCCTCTGAAACGGACTTTGTTATCTTAACTGCAAAACGAAAAATGTGATTTCTAAAATATCTTCGATTAAAAAAAGATAATGTAAATATTTTTAAAGTGTTCATTATAGAGACAAAGTCTTAAATTGTTGGGTGTTAACTACAAAGAACCACTATATTTTATCAATAATTTGATATTTCTATCAACACAGACATGATAAAAATATTATAATGCTAGAGTTGAAAAACAAAGCTAAACAGCTCTAAGAATAATGTTAGGAACACCACATTAATAGTCTCAAAAATTATCTTTCAAGTTGTTATCAAAATATTGATGATAAAGGGAACTAACATGAATGAAGTACCTATTACATACCAAGGATTCCACTAAGAGTTATCATTTTATGTACTTTATTCCTCATAGCAATTCTACACAACAAATAACATCATTCTATTTTATACTGTAGGAAACTGAAGTTTAGAGAGGTGAAACAATTTGCACAAGGTCACACAGTTAATCACTGTAAAAACTACAAATGGAACAAATGATATGGAATTCCTAGCCAGGATGTCTATCACACTAACAACTCTCAAGAGCAATAACACCAGGTCAGTGAAAACAAAGTGATGTGTACATAAAACATTACACTAACTAGAACATTTTCCACTGAGTTCTTTAATTCTACACAGAAACTTTCTTTCAGAAAAATAAATATAATGTCTCATAAGGCCAAAGAATAGTAATGACAGACCACCTAACTAAATAGACTAAAATCTTGGTAGAGTTGAAGACTAAGGGGTGGGAGGGGGGTTCATGTTTGGGAGTTCGTGTAAAAAAAAAAATAAATAAATAAATAAATAAAAATAAAATAAAATTTATATGTACTTATAAGTCAGATAAAACATCTACAAAGCTTAGGTATCATTCACTCAAAAAGAAGCATTCTTAAATGACCACAGTTGTGTCTTTTAACTGTCTGGATTATAATGCATAGTCAATGTTATTATAATCAAAAGGGGTATAAGGGGTATACTTTTGAGGGGACTCTTCAACTCAATTTTTAACAGCTTCATAACTTCATAATAATCTCTATCGACCAATCAATTATTATATAGTAACCAGAAAAAATTTACCAAGTCCTCAATATTGCCATAGATATTCTTCTTCATGCCTGATGCTCGAGTAGATACCCATCCTCCCACAGTGCTGAATTCCAGGGAATCTGGTTCATGACCTGTACAATAACCACTTTCTTTAAGCTGAAAAACAAAAATGTAATATTTTACCAGTGAAAATGGCCCCGTTTTGCACAGCACTCAACATATTAACTCTTTCCACATTAGAATTTCCATGTGTCTTTGCTATCTGGACTCAGTAACACCTAAATAAAAAAATACTTTTATCATATTTGTCCAAAAATATTTTTAGCTTTTGCCTAGTGGAAAACTTCGCAAAACTGAAAACTATGAACCACGAGGCAGCTGTATTTTCCACAGGCTCACCAGGCAATCATACTCCTTACATTCTTTCATTTAAAAGACAACTACCCTTCTTACTTCTTATTCCAACAAAGAGACAATTTAAACACTTATAGACATCAGATTATACTTAAATAAGTGCCAACTTCACCTGAACACTTTCAATAAATAAAGCACTTAATCTCTTATTTTCCCTATCCTAATATAATCTGCAGCAGGCCTGCAGAAAATCTGAGCAAATTGCCTGTACTTAAATCTCTCAAGGAGTCATGTGTTTTAATGTACAGCCATCTGGCTAGGTTTCCTGCATGTAATACCATCATTTATTTGTGATGCAGATCATGCATTCCTGTACATTAAATAGTCACTTGTTTCTCATTTTTCTGTATTAGCTTGGCTTTGCCATCTGCACAGCACCTGAAGCTGAATGGATGCCCTTTACTGCAACAACACCAAAGCCATTCCACTAAAATCATTTTAAAGGCTCAGCCATCTCATGTCGAACGGTACAGACACCACCATCTGCATACCCACTGTCTACTGCACTCAAGCCCATCAATCTGTGTTGACCATTCTGATAGTCATCCAATTAAGCAACTGTTTCTGTTTTTCAAGTAAGCCATGCAGAGATGCAGAATATGTCAGTTATGTTTATAACTGTGTATTTAAGTATCGTATGCAAGTTATAATACAAAATTTGAAAGTCGAGTAGGCTAAATATAATTTGTTAGCTTCTGCAGATAAGCAATGCAAATTATTTATCATGTCTAATTCTGTTGCTAGAAAACAAGATTTAAAAAGACATTACTAAATAATAGAATTTTCCACTAAACATTCAATATGTTTATTTAATTTTAAGAGGTAAATAACCACTCATAAAAAAAAAAAAGGAAATCTACCATTTTTGTGAATGGTGTTGATATTTGGGGAGGCTAGGCATGCATGGGGACACAGGCATATAGGAAATCTCTGTACCTCCCTCTCAGTTTTGTTTTAAACCTAAAATTGCTCTAAAAAAATTGAGTATTAAAATGAAACAAAGATATTTTCAGACAAATGTAGAAAAATTCATCAACAGCAGACCCACACTAAAGATATAAATATTTAAAACAAGTTCTTCAAGCAGAAAGTATCACCAGGCTGAATTAAAGGCATCATAAAGGGTAACTAGGGACTTCCCTGGTGGCTCAGTGGTAAAGAACCCGCCTGCTAATGAAGGAGATGTGGGTTTGACCCCTGGATTGAGAAGATCCCCTGGAAAAGGAAATGGCAACTAACTCCAATGAGCAGCTTGAGAGAGCAGCCTGACAGTCCATGGGGTTGCAAGAGTTGGACATGACTAAGCAACAAAAAACAAAACAACTAGATGGGTAAATATAAAAGATGCTTTCTTATTGTTTAAATACCTCTAGGTGACGACTTACTATTGCAGTAAAAATTTTAAAATTATAAAAGTAGAACATGTGACAACAGCAGAGAGATAAACATATTTCATGTGTTTTATGCTAAACGCTAAGTATTATATTAGCACCTTAAAGTAGACTGTTTTAAGCTAAAGATATATACTATAAAACCTCAAACAATCCTTAAAACAAAAAAGATAAAATGGTATCATTATACAAAATTCAATCCAAAAAAAATGGCAGTAAAAAGTGGAAAAGGAGAAAAAACAGGGAGGTAAGATAAAAAACAAATGGCAAGATGACAGACTTAAACTGAACCATACCAATAGACCACAATGACAGTAAATGGTCTAACCACTGCAATTAAAAGATAGAGACTGTCAGGTTTGATAAAAAGGAAAAACCACCTGTTAGCTACTTACAAGAAAAGCACTTTAAATATAAAAATATAAATTAGTAAAAAGTTTAAAAATGGAAAAAGGAAAAATACATACCATGCCAACAACAGTGAAAACTGGAATGGCTGTTTTAACATCAGATAAAGTAGACTTCAGAGCAAAAAAATACCATCAGAAAGAAGGAAAGTAATTTCATAATAACAAAACTGTTCACTAGTCAAGAAGCTATAACAATCCCAAGCATTTATTCTCCCAATAACAAAGCTTTAAAACATATGAAGTGAAACTGATAGAACTGCAAGAAAAATAGATCTACAATAATAACTGGAATTTATAATTTCCTTCTGTTAATAACTGATAGAACAAGTAGACAAAAGAAGACCTAAACAACACTATAAATCAATCTGACTTTATAGACTACTCCAACCAACAGCAGCAGAAGACAAATGCTTTTCAAGTGTCCATGGAATACTTACAAGGTAGACCATGTTGTAGGCCATAAAACAAGTATCAACTAATTTCATATGCTTTAGGTCATATAAAGAATGTTTTCTGAACACAAGAGAATTAACAGAGAAATCAGTAACAGAAAGATGTTTGAAAAAAGAAAAATACCCCAATGACTGGAAACTAAACAACAACATGTAAGTACCTATGGGTCAAAGAAAAAAAATCAAAAGGGAAGTAGACAATATTTTGAAATGGATGAAAATGAGAAGACATATCAAAATTTGTGGAAATACCACTAAGCAGTAGTTGGGAGAAATCTATAGTACTGAAAGCCTGTATTAAGAAGACAGGCCTCAGACGTCTCTGGTGGCACAGTGGATGAGAAGCTGCCTGCCAGTGCAGGGACACAGGTTCCACCCCTGGTCTGGGAAGATGTAACAGAAAGATGTTTGAAAAAAGAAAAATACCCCAATGACTGGAAACTAAACAACAACATGTAAGTACCTATGGGTCAAAGAAAAAAAATCAAAAGGGAAGTAGACAATATTTTGAAATGGATGAAAATGAGAAGACATATCAAAATTTGTGGAAATACCACTAAGCAGTAGTTGGGAGAAATCTATAGTACTGAAAGCCTGTATTAAGAAGACAGGCCTCAGACGTCTCTGGTGGCACAGTGGATGAGAAGCTGCCTGCCAGTGCAGGGACACAGGTTCCACCCCTGGTCTGGGAAGACTGTATACACCATGAGGCAAGTAAGCCCAAGCACCACCACTGAGCCCATGCTTCGGAACTGAGTCACAGCTACAAAACCCAGTGCTGCAGCTGCTTAAGTTCGCTATGCTCTAGGGCCTGCGAGCTGCAACTACTGAGCCTGTGCGCCGAAGCTCCTGAAGCCCACACACCTGGAGCCTTTGCTCCGCAACAGGGAAAGTCACCACAATGAGAAGCTGGCACACCCCAACAAACAGGATCCCCTGCTTGCCATTACCTAGAGAAAGCTCATGCAAAGCAACAGAGACCCAACACAGTCAAAAATAAATAAATAAAATAAAATTTTTAAATTATATTAAAAAAAAAAGAAAGGCCTCAAATCACCTCATCTTCCACCTCAAGACATAAAAAAAGCATTTGACAAAATCCAAAATCCACTCCTAATATAAAACACTCTATTTTCTGTTCTAGGTTCTTTGTATTTTCATATGGAATTTATAATCACCTTATCAATTTCTTTAAAAAAAAAAAGTCTCTTGGGATTTTGATTGGGATTGTATCAATTCGATACATCAATTTGGGGAGAACCAATAATAATACTGGGGCTCAGATGGTAAAGCATCTGTCTACAATGCGGGAGACCTGGGTTCGAGCCCTGGGTTGGGAAGATACCCTGGAGAAGGAAATGGCAACCCACTCCAGGACTATTGCCTGGAAAATCCCATGGACAGAGGAGCCTGGTAGGCTACAGTCCATGGGATCACAAAGAGTCGGACACGACTGAGCGACTTTACTACTACTAATAATAATACTGAATATTCTGACCCATGAACATGGTATAGCTTTAGGTTTATTTTAGGTCTGTTTATTTCTCTCAGCTGGGTCTTGCGGTTTTTAGTATTCAAGTATTTCACATCTTTTAAAAAATGTTTAATATATTTATTTGACTGTTCTGAGTCTTAGCTGCATCATGCCAGGCCTTCAAATCTTCACTGTGGCATGTAGAATCTACTTCTGTGACCAGGGATCGAATCCCAGCTCCCTGTATTGGGAGCATGGAGTTTTAACCACGGGACCACCAGAGAAGTCCCAGTATTTCATATTGTTAATAGATTTTTCTTAAGTATTATATATATATTTTATAATATAAGTGGTATTTTGAAAGTTTCCAATTTCTGACTTTTTATTAGACTACAGAAATAAAATTGATTTGTGTATATAGCTTTTAAATCTAGCAATCTTACTAAATTTACTAACTAGTTCTAAAAGTTTTAGCTCCCACTAGATTTACTACATAGATAATCATGTCCTTTGTGAATAAAGACAATTTTACTTCTTCCTTTCCAATCTGTATGCCTTTATTTCTTACTTTAAAAAATTTAAACAGTTTTATTGAGGTTTTTACACCCCATCCCTGGAAAAAAAATAGGATATATGCTTTGATTTTAATAAAATTATAGGATATTTAAACAAACCTACAGTGACAAAGAGCATATCAGAGATTAACAGGGATGTAGTAAAGATGAGATGTAGAGAAATATAGAGGCCAAAAGGAAACTTTTGGGGTTGGCTGGCGCATGTGTTCTACATCTTGACTGCAGTAACGGTTTAATGCTTGTAGTCACCAAACCTCATGAAGTTGCACATTTTAAAGGACTGCAATTTACTGTGTGACAAGTATATCTCAATGAAACTATTATAAAACAAAATAAAAGAAAACGACTCAAGATTTTAGCTCAAGCTGCCCAAAGAATTGAAGTATCACCAACTGGGATTGAGAAGGCTACAGAATTAAGCAAACTGTGGAGGGAAAACTCAAATTCAATTTTTAAACTATTGAGTTTAAAATGTCTATTACATATACAAGTAGAGATATCAACTAAGCAAGTAGATATGCCAGTCTAGAATTCAAGAAAGAAGTCTGAGGTGATACAAATATTGGAGTCTGGCACACAGAAGGAATATTTAAAATCAGCTATCCTTGAATGAAGCAAACAGTACTCAGTAAAAATTAGTGAAATAAATAAAAGTTCTAAGCACTTTACATTATTAACTTATTTCATCTCAACAAAAACTTTATGAAACAGGAATCATTATTTCCATTTTATAAAGAAATTGAAGCATAGAGAAATGCATCCAGAGGTGGGGAAAATCATAAGTTATATATCCCCAGACTACTAACTAGTAAAATTAAGTAGCCAAAGAGTTAATAAACATAGAAACAAATTCCCAAAATCCGTAACTGACATTTAGTGACCTCCCTTAAATTTCACACATATTAAAATCAATGTAATTTACAAATTAAAAAGATGAAAATCTGTGCTACCCAACTACTATATTTGTGTCATTTAAAAACTTTTAGAATGAAAAAGCAGCAAGTTTTAAGTCAGTTAACCTCAGCTGAAGAAGAAACTGAAGGATGCAGAAGCATAAGTGAGGAAGAACCTGAACTAGGATCAATACAGCTGTAGAAACGATTTTAAAGTCTACCAGAGGCAAAAAGAAATGTTCTGTGTTGGCATTTAAGGAAATGAACTAGTAAGTAAAATATTAAAAGTTCCTAGTCTAGTAAAATGTCATTTAAATTTCAAGGAAATATGTTCCTTGAATTTTAATTCTAACCTTTACAAAAAATCATGGAAAGGTTAACATACTACATCAAATGCTGAAATAAAGGATATAAAATTATAGACATGAAAGGCCATCCTTTGTTATAAAAAAAAACCAAAACAAAACCCTGCTGTGTTGATAATGCCTCTCAGAGCAACACAGACTAAACAGGTCTTTTTACAGTTTTTTTCATTAAATGCTATTATTCAACCCATGAAGTTAATTATAAAGTATAATAATTAATAAATCTAATTACCTTGAATTCAAAAAACCTTGACTTACTGAAGATCTTTAATGCCTCAACGAATACCTTCAATCTTATCTAGTTCTCTGTACCTTAGTGCATTAAATTTTAAAAAAGAAAGATAAAAGCTTAATAATTTTTTTCAAAGCCTATAATCCAGAATTGATCACTGGACAACCCAATCCAGTATTCTTACTGGGATAATCCCACAGACAGAGGAGCCTGGCAGGCGACAGTCGATAGGGTCGCAAAGAGTCAAACATGACTGAAAGACTGAGCACGTGCACACGCACACACACCAACTGCCTTCAAGTCCTTATCATGAAATGAGGAAAAAGATCAACAAGCATGTCACATCTCTATGTTCTGTTAAAAGACAGGAAGGAGGGGGTCTCTNACAGAAGACAATAACTATGCTTAAATATTATCTTTTAGCTACATGTCTAGGGCAAATCCCTAATACAAAGTATACAAATAGGCCCACTAGGAAAAATACCTATTTCTACTTTGCAAAATGTAACTGGCAAATACTAACACACTAAAAGTAAACTCACCTTTATTTTATGGTGCGTGCCAAAATGAAGAAATATTATGGAGCTGAAAGCAATGGGACATGGCTCCATCCCTTGGGCACACTCAAGTGAAGCCCCTAACAATTTGTGGAACTCCAAAAACATAATGAGAGAAGTTCTAAGCTAATGATTACTGTGGAGAGACAGCATAAAAGAAAAAAAATACCCATCCTATACAACTAGAGACACCATTATCTCCTTTCTATCATATTTATGAGAGTCACTTATCGTTGAAAATACTATCTTATATTTCCATACAAAAAGACCTCAATACATTAGAATATATTCCTTAACATTTGTTGTCAAAGGAAAAATGCTTTCTTGATAACAGTATAGAACAATATAGTATTCTCAATTCTTAACCAGATCTGTATAATCGTATATCAGAATAAATTTTTAATAGGTACTTTCATATGTTTTGGACAGAATACATATGGAAGTCACCTTGACACAAGGTAAGAATTACAGGGGGTGTTTACCTACAAGGTTCAGCTTAATTTTTCAAGGTATGATAACAAAGAACATGGCTATGACCAGTGACCACTATTTCTTGTCAAAGTCATTTGCAATCAGAAAACTGTTTCATTAAAAGTGGCACTGTAATGCTTTTGTATAGGAATTCAACAGGAAGTACCAGCTGAAGAAGGTGTCTGGAACTTATGATGTGTAGGGGTCCCATTTCCATTCCATTAATGCCAATTCACTCAGTGAAGGCAACTTCCTTTGGCTTGTGGAAGTTGTTAAAACAATATGGTTGATGGATGAGATGTGTATAAGAGACAGATGTAGAGAAATATAGAGGCCAAAAGGGAACTTTTGGGGTTGGCTGGCGCATGTGTTCTACATCTTGACTGCAGTAACGGTTTAATGCTTGTAGTCACCAAACCTCATGAAGTTGCACATTTTAAAGGACTGCAATTTACTGTGTGACAAGTATATCTCAATGAAACTATTATAAAACAAAATAAAAGAAAACGACTCAAGATTTTAGCTCAAGCTGCCCAAAGAATTGAAGTATCACCAACTGGGATTGAGAAGGCTACAGAATTAAGCAAACTGTGGAGGGAAAACTCAAATTCAATTTTTAAACTATTGAGTTTAAAATGTCTATTACATATACAAGTAGAGATATCAACTAAGCAAGTAGATATGCCAGTCTAGAATTCAAGAAAGAAGTCTGAGGTGATACAAATATTGGAGTCTGGCACACAGAAGGAATATTTAAAATCAGCTATCCTTGAATGAAGCAAACAGTACTCAGTAAAAATTAGTGAAATAAATAAAAGTTCTAAGCACTTTACATTATTAACTTATTTCATCTCAACAAAAACTTTATGAAACAGGAATCATTATTTCCATTTTATAAAGAAATTGAAGCATAGAGAAATGCATCCAGAGGTGGGGAAAATCATAAGTTATATATCCCCAGACTACTAACTAGTAAAATTAAGTAGCCAAAGAGTTAATAAACATAGAAACAAATTCCCAAAATCCGTAACTGACATTTAGTGACCTCCCTTAAATTTCACACATATTAAAATCAATGTAATTTACAAATTAAAAAGATGAAAATCTGTGCTACCCAACTACTATATTTGTGTCATTTAAAAACTTTTAGAATGAAAAAGCAGCAAGTTTTAAGTCAGTTAACCTCAGCTGAAGAAGAAACTGAAGGATGCAGAAGCATAAGTGAGGAAGAACCTGAACTAGGATCAATACAGCTGTAGAAACGATTTTAAAGTCTACCAGAGGCAAAAAGAAATGTTCTGTGTTGGCATTTAAGGAAATGAACTAGTAAGTAAAATATTAAAAGTTCCTAGTCTAGTAAAATGTCATTTAAATTTCAAGGAAATATGTTCCTTGAATTTTAATTCTAACCTTTACAAAAAATCATGGAAAGGTTAACATACTACATCAAATGCTGAAATAAAGGATATAAAATTATAGACATGAAAGGCCATCCTTTGTTATAAAAAAAAACCAAAACAAAACCCTGCTGTGTTGATAATGCCTCTCAGAGCAACACAGACTAAACAGGTCTTTTTACAGTTTTTTTCATTAAATGCTATTATTCAACCCATGAAGTTAATTATAAAGTATAATAATTAATAAATCTAATTACCTTGAATTCAAAAAACCTTGACTTACTGAAGATCTTTAATGCCTCAACGAATACCTTCAATCTTATCTAGTTCTCTGTACCTTAGTGCATTAAATTTTAAAAAAGAAAGATAAAAGCTTAATAATTTTTTTCAAAGCCTATAATCCAGAATTGATCACTGGACAACCCAATCCAGTATTCTTACTGGGATAATCCCACAGACAGAGGAGCCTGGCAGGCGACAGTCGATAGGGTCGCAAAGAGTCAAACATGACTGAAAGACTGAGCACGTGCACACGCACACACACCAACTGCCTTCAAGTCCTTATCATGAAATGAGGAAAAAGATCAACAAGCATGTCACATCTCTATGTTCTGTTAAAAGACAGGAAGGAGGGGGTCTCTGTAATCCAAACTGAACAAAACATTCAGTTCACAGTTAGCAAACTGGACTTTTTAATTCTGTTTGCAAAAGCTGAGTTACAATTATCTTGACCATAGTTTAAAGGGCTGAAGGAACCAATACATTTTAATAATGACCTGCCTAGACTCCATGAAGAGAACCTCAAGTTTCCTAAAATTCATTAAGATTCCAAAAGTATAAGGACTCTTAAGAGTTTCACTTATTCATGACATAAGCAGTTTTCAGTAAAATTATTCACTGAAAATTTAAATGAATAGCAAATACCAACCAACTGATCAAATTTATTAATTTCTGAAAATTCTATGTCCAACTTACTCTATTTTGCTCCATTTTTACTACTTTATTTCAAGTCACTATCACCCCTTGCCCAAATTACTGCAGCAGCCACTTTATCTGCCTTTATGTGTCCATCCATCCTCCATACAGTAGCATAGAAGAACTATCTAAGTACAAAGGTAAAGTTCAAACTTTATGATCTAACCTCTTCGTATTGACCTGGCTTCATCCTCTACCACTACTAAATGTATGAAAGAAAGTAAAAGTCGCTCAGTCGTTTTGACTCTTTGCGACCCCATGGAATAGTCCATGGAATTCTCCAGGCCAGAATACTGGAGTGGGTAGCCTTTCCCTTCTCCAGGGGATCTTCCCAACCCAAGGATCAAACCCAGGTCTCCTGCATTGTAGGCAGATTCTTTACCGGCAGAACCACAAGGGAAGCCCAACTGTATGTATACTCATCCAGAATACAAAGACAAACAATGTGTATTCTCCGATATACACAGCCTAGATCTCAGCCATACTCAGCTACCTGCAGATCCCCTCAAGAAACAGCTGCCTATAAAGCTTCCACACATGCTGCTTCCTCTGACTGGATTGTTCTCTCCACCCCCATATTGCCTTTTCACTCCGATTTACCCTGAAGTTTCATTTTAAATGCCAAGCTCTCTATGATACCATCTTCAACTCCCCTTTGAACCTCATTTGATGAGCCTTAACAGTTAGAACTGGACATGGAAAAACAGACTGGTTCCAAATAGGAAAAAGAGTATGTCAAGGCTGTATATTGTCACCCTGCTTATTTAACTTAGATGCAGAGTACATCATGAGAAACGCTGGGCTGGAAGAAGCACAAGCTGGAATCAATAACCTGGAGAAATATCAATAACCTCATATATGTAGATGACAGCACCCTTATGGCAGAAAGTGAAGAGGAACTAAAAAGCCTCTTGATGAAAGTGAAAGAGGAGGGTGAAAAAGTTGGCTTAAAGCTCAGCATTCAGAAAATGAAGATCATGGCATCTGGTCCCATCACTTCATGGGAAATAGATGGGGAAACAGTGGAAACAGTATCAGACCTTATTTTGGGGGGCTCCAAAATCACTGCAGATGGTGAATGCAGCCATGAAATTAAAAGACTCTCACTCCTTGGAAGAAAAGTTATGACCAACCTAGATAGCATATTGAAAAGCAGAGACATTACTTTGCCAACAAAGGTCCATCTAGTCAAGACTATGGTTTTTCCAGTGGTCATGTATAGATGTGAGAGTTGGACTGTGAAGACAGCTGAGCACCGAAGAATTGATGCTTTTGAACTGTGGTGTTAGAGAAGACTCTTGAGAGTCCCTTGGAATGCAAGGAGATCCAACCAGTCCATCCTAAAGGAGATCACTCCTAGGTGTTCATTGGAAGGATTGATGCTAAAGCTGAAAGCCAGTACTTTGGCCACCTCATGCGAAGAGTTGACTCATTGGAAAAGACCCTGATGCTGGGAGGGATTGGGGGCAGGAGGAAAAGGAGACAACAGAGAATGAGATGCCTGGATGGCATCACCGACTCGATGGAAGTGAGTTTGGGTGAACTCCGGGAGATGGAGATGGACAAGGAGGCCTGGAATGCTGCGATTCATGGGGCTGCAAAAAGTCAGACATGAATGAGCGACTGAACTGAACTGAACATCCCATATTTAGCCGCCTTCTAGCAATTCTCATTGAGTTATATTGTCTTTTTACCTAATTTTCTGTCATAATATAAGCTTTCCAAGGTTAAGAGACGTGTGTCTTATTCACTATGGAGTTCACAGCATCCAGTTCAATACCTGACCCACAACAAAAACTGAAAAATCTGAGTCAGTGAATATACTATGAAAGGTACTTTTTTCATAGAGGGGACACATAGCAGTTTTGAAAATCTTAAATAACATACCTGTCTTTCCAATTCTTGTCCTGTTATGCCAGCCTCTACATGAGCTGTCAGATTGTTTTCATCAACCCAGAGGATACGGTTCTGTTGCAAAAGAAGAAAAAAGTCTCATCTCCATGAACAGACACTTTCTCAGGAAATATAACTTCCTAACTCTAAGCATCAAGTGACAAGATAGAAATTAAGTAGCAGTACCCACACTAGAAAGCGCCACTTGTCCCTGACTATACAACATCACGGAGTTAGTAACACAGGCAGTATATTGCACAGGAGTTGGTTTAAAACACAGACACTCATAAAAGGAGGAAGAAGGTTTCAGATTAAATGAGACTAAAAGAAACCACCAAAAGCTAACGTGGGCCTTGTATGCATCCCTATTCATACAATGAACTATAAAATAAAAACAGTTTTGAGATAACTGGAAAACAAACGTGGACTGGATACTAAATGACATAAGGATTTACTTTTAATTTTGTCAGAAGTGATAACATAGTAAGAAAATGTCCTTTTTAAAAGAAATACACAGAAATATTTGGTGTAAAGTAGTATGCCATCAGGATTTGCTTTAAAAATAGTAGAGGAGAAAAGATAAAGTCAATATGACAAATGTAAATAATTATTTAGAGACTAGAAATATTATTCTCTCAACTTTGATGCTTAAAAATTTCAATAAAATCATAAATATTAAAGTTTTTAATTATAATAAAGGATTATAGAAGCAGGAATGCTGTTGACTATATGAAGATCAAGTTCATACCCAAACTAAAACTTTAAAGTGGTACAAGGGCCAACTCTTAACGCATAATTAATCAAAATTTCAAAAAATAATCCTAAAATTAATAGTTCCTTTAAATGGTAACCCACTCCAGTATTCTTGCCTGGAAAATCCCATGGACGGAAGAGCCTGGTAGGCGACAGTCCATGGGGTCACAAAGAGTCAGACACGACTGAGCGACTTCACTTCACTAATTTTAAGTTAATCTTAAAATTAATTAGCCCCTCTGTTCTTCCAAAAGCAAAGTGCAATAGCATCAGTAAAAATTTGGGAAACAAGTAAGTTTTGATGACTCAAATTAACATTGACTAATATTATTTGTTTTTTAATAATACAAATCAGGTCATCTATTGTATCACAATTTCAATCCATGCTTTTCAAATTATCAATTTCATATGTTAATTTGGTAGAATTCATCAAGGTATATGACTAAGAGTGAACTTAGCTTTTAGAGATTTGAAAACAAAGATAAAATGATAAAAAGAATTTTAAACAAAATGGACAATATACTTTTTCAAAAACAACTAAGATTGAGCCATAAAGAAAACTTTTAAAACCAAACACTATCTTCAAACACATCTTATGTTATCATATACCATTTGTGAAGTGTCTAAAGAAATAATTGTTCTTGTCTCATCTGCAGGACACATCAGGCCATACGAAACACTTGTTCCTCCTGCCAAAACAGAAGACAATAACTATGCTTAAATATTATCTTTTAGCTACATGTCTAGGGCAAATCCCTAATACAAAGTATACAAATAGGCCCACTAGGAAAAATACCTATTTCTACTTTGCAAAATGTAACTGGCAAATACTAACACACTAAAAGTAAACTCACCTTTATTTTATGGTGCGTGCCAAAATGAAGAAATATTATGGAGCTGAAAGCAATGGGACATGGCTCCATCCCTTGGGCACACTCAAGTGAAGCCCCTAACAATTTGTGGAACTCCAAAAACATAATGAGAGAAGTTCTAAGCTAATGATTACTGTGGAGAGACAGCATAAAAGAAAAAAAATACCCATCCTATACAACTAGAGACACCATTATCTCCTTTCTATCATATTTATGAGAGTCACTTATCGTTGAAAATACTATCTTATATTTCCATACAAAAAGACCTCAATACATTAGAATATATTCCTTAACATTTGTTGTCAAAGGAAAAATGCTTTCTTGATAACAGTATAGAACAATATAGTATTCTCAATTCTTAACCAGATCTGTATAATCGTATATCAGAATAAATTTTTAATAGGTACTTTCATATGTTTTGGACAGAATACATATGGAAGTCACCTTGACACAAGGTAAGAATTACAGGGGGTGTTTACCTACAAGGTTCAGCTTAATTTTTCAAGGTATGATAACAAAGAACATGGCTATGACCAGTGACCACTATTTCTTGTCAAAGTCATTTGCAATCAGAAAACTGTTTCATTAAAAGTGGCACTGTAATGCTTTTGTATAGGAATTCAACAGGAAGTACCAGCTGAAGAAGGTGTCTGGAACTTATGATGTGTAGGGGTCCCATTTCCATTCCATTAATGCCAATTCACTCAGTGAAGGCAACTTCCTTTGGCTTGTGGAAGTTGTTAAAACAATATGGTTGATGGATGATCAAAAGAGATTAAATTTGCTTTAAAATGTAAAATGATGTTAATTTTCAGTATTAAAAGATACTATTCATTTGGTCATCACCGGCCTGGTTGGTCCTTTACATATGCATAACCCTCCTCAAAGATTTACGTTGGGTATAGCTAATCTTTGAAAAAATAATATTCTCTCCATTAAGATAAAGGTTAGAAAGTAATTACTAAAGAAGGTACTTTTTCTTATTTAGGCAGTAAGTCAGAGCTTCCATTAGAATCCATATGGGAAAGAAGCCACAAACTAGGGTAAATCATATCTCAAACAGTTTAGGCAGATCTACTGAGAACAGAAATGAGCAGCATAAGCCAATTTTTCAGGATAACGATATCATAACTATAAGAATACTTATTTTCAGTGGGAATGCACAAATATTTAAAATAGAACAACTTTACATCACAGTAAAATTCAAAGGCACAATACCTACCACCAATTGGTATGATACAAAGGTTATATTTGCACGCTAGATTCACAATCTTAACTACATCATCATGACATGCTGTTGAAAAAAGGGAAAATAAATTAATCTTGAACATGAAAAAAATGCGTAATATTGCAATACAAGGGTCTAAAGTGCAATAAACTTCTTCATTTATTCACTCATGAACACATTAAATCACTATCCTAAAACTATTTTTTATCTTTAACTTTTCATTTTTAAATAATTTTATACATTTTGCAGTTTAAATATCTACACAGCATACACACATACATAGTACGTAGATATTCAAACTGCAAGATAAGAAACTCACCTCCACTGTAGGGAACACCACAGTGTCTCAAATTGCCTTACTGTCTCAAAACTTACCTTCATGCAAAGAAAAATTTGAACCTTATTACCCAATGGAAAGTTTAACAAACACCTCAGTGAAATAACAACATGTTGGGAAACAAACTTCTTGGAAACTTCCCAAGAAGTTCTTATACTGAAAGAGTCAACAGAACAAAATTTTGATTTAGCTACCAATATACTACTCAACAGATTATTTTCTTCCTGTGTATGTCAACCTCCTTCCTATCACAAAATTGAAGCAGGACTTTTCCCTCAGGTACACCCTGAAAAGGAAAAAGATCACATCTAAGAACTAAAAGTTCATATATGTGGTAATTCTTTGAAAAATAAAACACTCTATATACTCCTTTTAAGGAATCTGAAGAGAAAAATGAAAGAGAAGATTAGCAGAACTTCTTACAAGGTAATTATGGACAGTAAGAAGCAATATACTTATTCTGCTTTAAAATTTCTGCTACAAGAGATGGATATAAAGATTATACATATAAATATAGGGCCTAGTCATCAGTAAAAGCGAAATAACAGCAGAAAGCTCATCCACCTTCCATCTCAAGTCATATCCCTAAATGATTTTCTCAAAATTTAATTAGTTATATCAAAGACAATACCTACATTAAACAACTTGCTTCATTATTTGAACACCATTAGTTTTTAGCCCACAAGTTGATATCAACAAAGTACTCATTAGTTTGCAGTAATCAATTATTTTAACTAAAAGTTTCTATGCATCTGAATACATAGATTGACAATAATTTTATTAAGCTTTCAAATTAGCCAAAAATATATTTTTCTACTGACTTCTTAAAAGGATATGTACATATTAAATGAAGATTTAGTCATCAACAACAAAATTAATCATTAAAACTATTCAGGATGATCATATTAATTATATGACCTTCAGTGAACTCTAAAACTCAGCAGTGACCACAGGACTGGAAAAGGTCAGTTTTCATTCCAATCCCAAAGAAAGGCAATGCCAAAGAATGCTCAAACTACCACACAATTGCACTCATCTCACATGCTAGTAAACTAATGCTCAAAATTATCCAAGCCAGGATTCAGCAATACATGAACCGTGAACTTCCAGATGTTCAAGCTGGTTTTAGAAAAGGCAGAGGAACCAGAGATCAAATTGCCAACATCTGCTGGATCATCGAAAAAGCAAGAAGAGTTTCAGAAAAACATCTATTTCTGCTTTATTGACTACGCCAAAGCCTTTGACTGTGTGGATCACAATAAACTGTGGAAAATTCTGAAAGAGATGGGAATACCAAGCCACCTGACCTGCCTCTTGAAAAACCTGTATGCAGGTCAAGAAGCAACAGTTAGAACTGGACATGGAACAACAGACTGGTTCCAAATAGGAAAAGGAGTATGTCAATGCTGTATATTGTCACCCTGCTTATTTAACTTAGATGCAGAGTACATCATGAGAAACGCTGGGCTGGAAGAAGCACAAGCTAGAATCAAGATTGCCGGGAGAAATATCAATAACCTCAAATATGCAGATGACAACACCCTTATGGCAAAAAGTGAAGAAAAACTAAAGAGCTTCTTCATGAAAGCGAAAGAGGAGAGCGAAAAAGCTGGCTTAAAGCTCAACATTCAGAAAACGAAGATCATGGCATCTGGTCCCATCACTCCATGGGAAATAGATGGGGAAACAGTGTCAGACTTTATTTTGGGGGGCTCCAAAAATCACTGCAGATGGTGATTGCAGCCATGAAATTAAAAGACTCTCACTCCTTGGAAGGAAAGTTATAACCAACCTAGACAGCATATTAAAAAGCAGAGACATTACTTTGCCAACAAAGGTCCATCTAGTCAAGGCTATGGTTTTTTCAGTGGTCATATATGGATGTGAGATTTGGATTGTGAAGAAAGCTTAGCGCCGAAGAATTGATGCTTTTGAACTGTGGTGTTGGAGAAGACTCTTGAGAGTCCCTTGGACTGCAAGGAGATCCAACCAGTCCATCCTCAAGGAGATCAGTCCTGGGTGTTCACTGGCAGGACTGATGCTGAGGCTGAAACTCCAATACTTTGGTCACCTGATACGAAGAGTTGACTCATTGGAAAAGACTCTGATGCTGGCAAGGACTGGGGGCAGGAGGAGAAGGGGACAACAGAGGATGAGATGGCTGGATGGCATCACCAACTCCATGCACATGAGTTTGGGTGAACTCCGGGAGTTGGTGATGGACAGGGAGTACTGGCGTGCTGAGATTCATGGGGTGGCAAAGAGTCAGTCAGACATGACTGAGCGACTGAACTGAACTGAAGCTCTAAAAATATAGCTATCTACATTTTTTACAGCTCATATAAGTACTTATTTCCAATACTAAATTTACTTAAAGTTTAACAATACTAAATTAATAATACAAAGAAAAACAGGAACTTACTTGGCCATAAAACTATATCAGGAATTCTCTGAAACATTCCTTCCCTGAGCAAAAATATCTCATGAAGACAATGACCTGTTTTGTGGTTTAAAAAAGAAAATGTAAAAATATCTTAAAATTAAAGGAAATTTTAAACTTAAAACTAAATAGGATTTATATGAAGTTGCTTACCATGAGCTCTAAATACTCGATCATCTGCTTCTTGTGAATATGAAATATTAGTTTCTTTAAGGTCATGAAGAAAATCTTCACTTACAATAGAAGGAGGTGTATCACTAGGATTTAAGGATGCCTAGAAAATAAAATTGGGTTTTTTGACTTATTTCTAGAAAATAAAAATTTGAAATGTTACAGAGAAGTGACTATAAAACATGAATTTTTTTTTAACACCTGAACTAGGACAGAAGCATAGAAAAATAATAATATAAAAATAATAAATAATACATATGGAAACCAACTCTGTGACAGTAACCAATTACAAATGGTCTGAAAAACCACATTCTGTAACATAAGTATAAGAGCCTTATGTTTTCTCTTTTGCTTCTATATCCCATCTTTTCATTATTTCTAGTCTACAATTAAGGAGACTTCCCTGGCAGTCCAGTGGTTAAGACTCCATGCTTTCACTGCAGGGGGCATAGGTTCAATCCTTGATCAAAGAGCTAATAAGTATGACCCCTTATGCCACATGGTGTAGTCAAAACAAATATAATAAAAATAAAGATTATAATTAAGAAGATAGAAAAGTCTGAAATCTTCAATTTTAAACTAGAGAGACTGGGATATAGGTAGTTAGCTTTTGCATTATCTACATTTCATCTATAGATAAAATTTATCATTTCAGAATGATCAGCAAAAAGCCTCCCAATAAGAAGTAAATCCATTTTTATAGGCCTGCTTTAAAACTCACAACATAAACTTGATACTTAATTTCAACTAACAAGTATTCAACTTTAAAGCTATATGATATTGGCTCACCCAACTTCTTTGAGCCTTGGTTTCTTCAACTATTAAATGAGATTATCACCATCAAATTTATACAACTGCCATAAGGAAGGAGAGTTAAATGTGGTAATTTTTGTGAAAAGCACCTATTATCATGCCTAGCATATAGGACGGAGAAGGCAATGGCACCCCACTATATTGATCCTGTTGATACTCAACCTTTCCAGTCAGAAATTTCATTTTCTCTTTTAGGTATATCACAACCTTCTTATGCTTCTGCCCTTTACTCCCCTCTGGAACAATAGGAACTTTAGTCATAGAATATCTTTTTACAATATGACTAACTCTACTGTAGCAGTGTATAGAGTGTAGAAGCTGTCTCTTATACACATCTAGATGTGTATAAGAGACAGGAGTCAGACATGACTGGGCGACTTCACTTTCACTTTTCACTTTCATGCATTGGAGAAGGAAATGGCAACCCACTCCAATGTTCTTGCCTGGAGAATCCCAGGGACGGGGGAGCCTGGTGGGCTGCCGTCTATGGGGTCGTACAGAGTCAGACATGACTGAAGCGACTTAGCAGCAGCAGCAGCATATAGGAAGAGTTCTACAAATGGCTAACCAAATCAAATCTGTTATGTTAAAAAAAGCTATGGTATAGTATTTGGAAAAACTAAAATATAAGAATATGTAAAGAAAAATATTTACACAGCCTTTAAATATCTTATTAATGTTCTATAATTAATATTCAGTTATATAATAAACATTTCTTGCACATGTGCTATAGGGCCCTGGTGATACAGCAGTGAGTTAAACCCAAAAAACTGACCTCATGGAATTAACCTATAGTGGAAAGAAATATCCAAAAGAATCCTGATAAAACATATAGATTACTAATTTTGTTAAGTTCCTGAAAATTGAAATGGCTTAAAACAGAAAAAAAGAAGTGCATGTAAAACTGGTAAAATTTCTGAATATGATACATAGATTGTATCAGTGTCAAAAAAAAAAGTAAAACAAATAGTCAACACAGAAAGAGAAGATTGTTATTTTGAGACTGCCATCTTCTCAGCCAGCCAGCTCTCTTAAGAAAGTCACCTTCCTTGCCTCAAAAAAAAAGAAAAAAGAAAAAATTAAGGAAATAGAAGAGATTTTTTAAAGCAAAGTGAAAAGAATTTGGTTTGGGAGAAGTAGGAATTAGATGTTTAGTCTAATTAAGTACAAGAATAAAATGTAACTGTGGACTTAGGAGTAAACAAAATAAGCACTCACTGAATATCTACAGTCCTTAATAATATGTTGAATATAGTGGATAATATAGTATAAATCATAGCCTCTGCACTTATGGAAGTTATACACAAAGGGATATACAGAATACTATTCCATAGTAAGTAATAAATAATAAACATTATGTAAAGAAATACTATTTCATTAGCTTAACACAGTTTAAAGGTTTTTAACCCCCTTTCAGAAAAGTGATACAAGAGCAAACTAAAATTCTCTATCACTCATATCTTAATCAAAATTCAATTTTTAATCGTTAAATATTTATTTTAAATGTTTTGATAATAATATAATATTACATTTTTAAAAATTATTCTACATAAATCTTAGGTTACTGTCAGTTCATTACAAAATGTAAAAATAACAGCAACTTATATCTTGGTAATAAAGTGCTCTCACAGAATTAATTCATTGAACTTCACCACTATTTGTGACACACTGAACTGACACTTATGACTCTCATTTCTCCTATTGAGGTAACTGAGGCTCAGAGTTTAAAAGTTTGAGATAAATCTCAAGATAAATGCTGAGATTAGGCTCTACGCTAAAAAACAAACAAACAAAAAATACCCCTAGAAACTCTAACAAGGCCAATCAAACTAACAAAAAGAACAAATATATTAAAGCAACTGAAACAAATTATAAAGATAAGTTTAATTAATTTGGGATTAACCACATATACATACATATTCAATTAAGAATATTATTAATTGTTTTTATTCGCTTACTTTAGAGGTAGTTTTATGCTCCACATTTACTCCAAGGGTATTCTGGATCCACTCTCTGAAAGTTGGCAATGACATGCCACTAAGAGGGTACCTAAGGTAAAAAGAAGTAAAACATTAGAGCAAAGTATCTTCATGTAAATTCAAATCTTAGATTCTATTTCTAGCAGAGGTCAAGTAGTTGCCATCAAACCAACCCTCCCACATATAATGATAAGCTCTGGACAAAAAAAAAAAAAACTAATTATTTGAGGACAGTATAGATAGTCCAATGATAGGCAAAAATAGTGGGTAAGAAAAAAACAGCACCACATAAGCTTTCAGTTTCAAGAGGTTTCAGCTAAAAGGGAAAGCTCTAGCACACAGAGGACCACAGAAAGAATAAAGAATGGAAGAACGTAAAAACCCTACAGTATCCCTGGCTTAAAGAACCAATGGATGGTGTTTGCAGTGAACACAGCATCTGGGAAGAGCACAGAAAAATCACACAAATCCAGGAGTAGTTAGAGACCTGTATATAAACTCTGTTCAAATGTCCGGCTGACCTTGAATAACAAGTGTATGGAGCAGACTCGAAGCAGCCCAGTCAAGCTTAAAAGAACTGAATATATAGTTCAGCTGCTCACCATCACAGAAGTAAACCTGGGGTAAGTCAAGTTAATTGCTTGGTTTAAAAATAACAAAAAAGCCTTTTCAGACAAATGTAACAGAATACAGACTTTCCCAACATATCAGTAACAATGTCCAAGATACACTTCAAAATTATTAGACATAAACAACCAACAAATTGTTATCCATAATTAAGAGAAAAGGCAATCAATAAGAAACTCCAAGATGATCCAAAATATTGGAAATAGCACACAAGGATTTGAAAACAGCTGCTGCTGCTAAATCGCTCCTTCAGGATGGACTGGTTGGACCTCCTTGCAGTCCAAGGGACTCTCAAGAGTCTTCTCCAACACCACAGTTCAAAAGCATCAAGTCTTCAGTGCTCAGCTTTCTTTATAGTCCAACTCTCACATCTATACATGACTACTTGAAAATCCATAGCTTTAACTAGACAGATCTTTTTCAGCAAGGTAATGTCTCTGCTTTTTAATATGCTATCTAGGTTGGTCATAGCTTTTCTTCCAAGGAGCAGGCATCTTATAATTTCATGGCTGCAGTCCCCATCTGCAGTGATTTTAGAGCCCAAAAGAATAAAAGCCTGTCACTGTTTCCATTGTTTCCCCATCTATCTGCCATGAAGTAATGGACTGGATGCCATGATCTTCGTTTTTTGTTTTAAGCCAGCTTTTTCACTCTCCTCTTTCACCTTCATCAAGAAGCTCTTTATTCAGTACCTTTTCACTTTCTGCCATAAAGGTGGTATCATCTGCATATCTGAAGCTATTAATATTTCTCCTGGCAATCTTGATTCCAGCTTGTGCTTCACCCAGATTGGCATTTCACATGATGTACTCTGCATATAAGTTAAATACACAAGGAGACAATATACAGTCTTGACAGACTCCTTTCTCAATTTGGAACCAGTCCGTTGTTCCATGTCCAGTTCTAACTGTTGCTTCTTGACCTTCATACAGGTTTCTCAGGAAGTGGGCAAGGTGATCTGGTATTCCCATTTCTTTAAGAATTTTCCACAGTTTATTATGATCCACACAGTCAAAGGCTTTAGTGTAGTCAATGAAGCAGAAGTAGATGTTTTTCTAACTCTCTTGCTTTTTCTATGATCCAACAGATGTTGGCAACTTGATCTCTGGTTCCTCTGCCTTTTCTAAATCCAGCTTGAACATCTGGAAGTTCTCAGTTCACACACTGTTGAAGCCTAGCTTGGAGAATTTTGAGCAGTACTTTGCTAGCATGTAAGAAGACTACAATTGTGCAGTAGTTTGAGCATTCTTTGGGATTGGAATGAAAACTGACCTTTTCCAGTTCTGTGGCCACTGCTGAGTTTTCCAAATTTCCTGGCATACTGAGTGTAGCACTTCAATGGCATCATCTTTTAGGATCTGAAATAGTTCAGCTGAAACTCCATTACCTCCACTAGCTTTGTTCGTAGTCATGTTTCCTAAAGTCCACTTGATTTCGCACTCCAGGATATCTGGCTCTAGGTGAGTGATCACATCAACATGGTTATCTGGGTCATTATCTTTTTGGTATAGTTCTTCTGTGTATTCTTGCTACCTCTTCTTAATATCTTCTGCTTCTGTTAGGTCCATACCATTTCTGTCCTTTATTGTGCCCATATTTGCATGAAATATTCCCGTGGTATCTCTAATTCTCTTGAAGAGATCTCTAGTCTTCCCCATTCTATTATTTTCTCTATTTCTTTGCACTGATCACTTGGGAAGGCTTTCTTATCTCTCTTTGCTATTCTTTGAAACTCTGCATTCAGAATAGATCTTTACCATGACTGAAAATTGGTTTGAAAACTTTAAGAAATGGTTTTTGTTGTAAAATATAAGGTGAGATCAATTTACCACCTTTTCTTAAGATCCAAGTAGACTATATTATAGAAGATACAGAACCAGAGCAAACTTTCAAGACCAATGAAATCATTCTATAATGGAAAGAAAACTCTGTGGACATAAATATCCAAGAAGGAAGTGCACATCAAGATTTAATGTGACTACAGTGGTTTGAGACTTCATAATTCTTTCTACCATTTGACTTTCCCTCTGAGGCCTCTCACATGTGAATACTGAGCCCACAATCAACAGTGTTTTGTCTTTTTCTTCTACTCAAAGTTAAAACTGATCAAAGTTGTTGGCTTTTTACTTTGCTAGAACAAACCATCTTATGTTTACATACTGGTTTAAATTGTTATTTATGTGCAAATTGTCAAAATGTAAATTAAATATAAATGTTCATGCTTTAGGGAAAAAAAAGATTTATTGTGACTAATGACAAAGTAACTCTCACTCTCGGGCAGTGCACAGAAGCAGCAGAATATTAGTTGACGCAACCATCCATCCTGAAACCTAGAGTTCCACAACTGCTAACCAATTTTAAAGCTTTTTATATGATATAAAACTTTAAAAATTATGCTACTGAAAATACAAAGTGCAGGAAACCCAAACAAATTCTATTTAATCATTAACTTATGCTTTGAAAGTTCCAATTAATGTATAAACACCTTTAAAGTCAAAGAATAATGACATCTTTCAAAATTTTTAGTTTATAGAAATCTATAGCATTAGCTCTGAAGTACTGCCTTCTGCTGCTTCAACTTAGGAGGACTTAATTCATCTATATCTGGAAAGAATAAGAATGGCAAGATTATAAATTTACAGGATTATAAACTGTCAAATTATAAATCTGTTCAGAAAATAGATTGTGTTCAGGGAAAATCTTATTTTCCCCTGACATCTATGAAAGCTTATAATTGCTTCTAAATTAATGGCTGGGTTTGAAATGCCAAAGTTAACCTCCCCAAAATATATACAACCAACCACATTTACTCATAAAATTTTTCAACTTTTTTAATGTTCTTTCGATCAGAAATAGGGGAATCCCTATAAATTTTCATTGGGAGCCACTCAGTTTCTGGCACCTATGGATTTTCCTTTCTTTCTTTCCAGCTCCGTTATCTTTCTTTCTTGTGGTATTTTATCCATGTTTTCTATGTGGTTAGAGAAGGCACCCCACTCCAGTACTCTTGCCTGGAAAATTCCATGGACGGAGAGCCTGATAGGCTACAGTCCATGGGGTCGCAAAGAGTTGGATACGACTGAGCAACTTCACTTACTTATAGAAGGCCAAGGGTCAGTCCACTACAATGCCAGAATAAAAGTCTTCATAAAGAATTTTAAAAATTGGCCTTACAATGTAATATTATTAATACAAAATGGTGAATTGATCCTGTTGATACTCAACCTTTCCAGTCAGAAATTTCATTTTCTCTTTTAGGTATATCACAACCTTCTTATGCTTCTGCCCTTTACTCCCCTCTGGAACAATAGGAACTTTAGTCATAGAATATCTTTTTACAATATGACTAACTCTACTGTAGCAGTGTATAGAGTGTAGAAGGCTCCTGTAAAGTGATTCCAGAGACTGGAAAGAGAATAAAAATCAATACAATGGATAGTATGATATCTTATTAGCACAGTATAACAGAAATAGCACAAGAATGAACCTTAGAAGCACTTGGGTTTTAATCACAATTTCCCACTGCACAGGTGACCTCAGGTAAGGTGTTTAACCTCCCTCATCCTCAATCTCCTATTGTTTCTAAGAATACATCACTACCCACTTAGGGTTATTTTAAGATAACTCAGTAGGAACTCAACAAATAGCTATTGTTATCTTAAAGAAAATTTGTAAGTGTTTTCTAATTAACAAAAAAAATTAACCATTATCCCTAGGAGACTAGACTAGAGAAAGCTATGATTCAGTTCAATCCTGTTTATTATCCTGTCTGTGCTAAAGTAACGGTGCACCAAAATGGGAATTATTATTCAGTTATTTGGTTTTAGTTATGAAATAATTTATGTAGCACATACTTAACCCTACAGCATTTAAATTCCATCTTCGTGTTCACAGAATTACCCTTTGGATCGTGGGTAACTCAGTGAGAAGCAAAGGTTACCTGTGCAGGCTCTGCCAGTCAGACGTACTCTTGTTTTCCTTCCTTCTCCCTCACTCGACTTGGACTCAGGGGTCAAGAGGGCAAAAGAAATGAAACCTTTATGGAATGCATTCTGGTTGGAAGGGCAGCAGCACTCTTTCAAAATCCAAAGTCAACAGAAGAATTCTCTAATTCTACTACAACCTGGCCCAAAATTTCTCTCATGACGATTGAATTCCCTCTGCTTTGAATTTATGCTCTCCAAACAACATATAAATTACAAATTTTGCTTTCTACATATCTTAATATCAGAAAGGGCAATAACAAGTGTTCTATACCCCGAAAAAGAAACAATCTAATCATAAATGAATAATACACGAGGGTTCTAATTTTTTTCTAATATCTTATGAGTGTTACACATATGTTGGCCACCCACAGTCTGATCCTTTCTGGAAAAACCAGCAAGTCAAGTATCAGAACACCCAAAATAAAAGCCAGATCCTAAACCATGGGTATAAGGGTTCATACAGTAAGGTATAAATAGTTGTGACACTTTCTGTGATTAATCATTCACTTAATCTATATACACTGCTAACATAAACCACTACAAAGCCACCCTACTCCACAGAAGACAGTAGGTTTATGCTTTCAATGGTGCTGGGCACAAAGTGCCTATCTGCCCCTCACACAGAGTGAAGATGCTATGCCTTCAAAACCCAGAGACAGAGAAATGAAGGTAATATCTGAGAAGAGAGGAAGCTGGCTTTTCTAAGTTGACAAGATTCACTTTTTTCCCACTGAAGATTTTGTAAAGCCATCTCTACATGACAAATTTCTACTGTATTAGACATTATTCTACTGAAAATATAAACACTCGATCTTTAGATCCTGATTCAAAATACCTATAAAATGACACTTTTGAGACAATTAGAGAAAGGGAATGTGAAATGGATAACCAGATATTATACAATTTCTGTTATATTGAGGAGTATGATAATGGCGGTGGTTTAGACGCTAAGTTGTGTCTGACTCTTTGCGAGCCCATGGACTGTAGCCCACCAGGTGCCTCTGTCCATGGGATTTTCCAGGCAAGAACACTGGAGTGGATTGCCATTTTCTTCTCCAGAGGATCTTCCCAACCCAGGAATCAAACTTAGGTCTCCTGCATTGCAGGCAGATTCTTTACCGACTGAGCTATGTTGATAATTGGTTTTACCAGGTCCTTTTAAGGGATATATATACAAGTATTTAGAAGGGACATGACAATGTCAGAATTTGATACACAGAAGAAAAAGAAAAGCATTTATTACAAAATATTAGTCACTTTTAAATCTAGGGAGAAGCCATTATATTACTGTTTAAAATTTTTCATATAAAGATAAATAAAAGGAACAAAACAGAGAATAAACCAAAGTTACCTTTTCCCAGTCAACTCAATTTGTCCTTTCTTATTGAAGATGAACTTGGAATCATTATATCCCCATCCATTCCATTTCATAACTTCTTGCCTAATGAGCAGAAAAATATATGAGATCTATGCTAAACATTTAAAAACTGAACAGTGCATCACTGACTATTAACTTTCACAATCATTTAATAGAAGACCTTATTCTACTAATATTATGTTGCCTTAAATAAAACAAATACAGTAAAAATGTTGGTGCATGAATATTTCTAAATATAGAATCACTGATGGGCAGCACCTGCTTCCTAAAGAGCTACAGCCACTAAATTTAATGCATAAAAAGGAAAAAGGAAGAAAGAAGAACAATGGAAAAAAATTTTTAAGAGTACACATACACTTCATTTTGTACATGTTACTGAGTTTGCATTATGTAATGGCCTATATGTAATTTCCCATTCAAATTTCACTTGAACAGGAAACAAATTTCTGCATAAATTAGAAAAATCACAATTATTAACCTTCTGTTACAATAAAAAATACCAATTTACAAAGTCATTTTCATCAAAATCAATGACTCACCCATTCAAATTTTGCACATTACAAAAGAATTAGACAGGCCTGGACCCATGTAGAACACAATAAGCAACCACACTGAAGTACTGTATTAGCATTTAATACATATTTTAGCATGGTACTGTAGTATATTTGGGTCACTGAAATAAACTAATGGTCAATCTTCTTACTGCAAATTCAGTGATGCAGTTTATGGTGAAAATAGCTGAAGAAAACTCTTGTCTATGAATAAAGTTACTTGCTTCATTAAAATTTCAAAATACATCAAAGGAAAAAAAAAACTGTGTGGTGATGAATGTTAACTAGATTTATTATGGTGATAAATTCACAATACACACAAATACTGAAACACTAAAGTGTACGCCTAAAACCAGTATAATGTTAACATGTCAGTTTTACTTCAATTTTTTTTTAAATTTCAAAATAAAGATGTACTATTAAAGAGTATCCTAATTTTCCATAATTCTCAAGGAAGAAAATGACAGCTGACAAGCAAATCTTTTATTATAATCATAATTCCTTTCCTGATTCAAAGGCTTTTCAAACAAGTAGAATGCTAACACAATACAACTGAACCAAATACAGTCATTAATAGTGTAATGAAATTCCTATCTATACACAAAATTAAGAAAAGAAGCTAAGAATGCTATCTTTAAAATTATAACTGCTATCAATAAAAACTACAGTCACTATACAAAAACAAACTGTTCAAAAACATGTTTTGTTTTTCAAAAACATCTTAAACAGTATCAAATCCAGATATTAGATCTGCAGATATGCCCGTTATAAACTACCACTCAATATTTTCTTATTTCACAACTCTACCGCACTATAGAGAGAGACTTTGCAAGAGAGCTTTTGGAAAAAAATCTCTACAGAAAGATCTCATGACTACTGTCATATGACTAATAAACACTCGTTTTCTTAAATTTATACAATGTAAAAACAGATTAAGTAATCATCCACTTTGCCTTTTTTAATGATTGCATTCTCTATACTTTTATGAATATAACTTAGCTAATATTTTTATATTTCCATAAGAGAATAATATGGAGATTTTAGCTAACATCCTTACTTAATATTTTATAATGTGTGCATAAATTTTTATATATGAAATGACTATTTTATTAGTGAATTTAAACATGTGCCAGGAAATCTGCACGCTATAAAATAGTAGTTTGGTATTACACAAAATAAATGCAAAAAGAACAATATAGTCATTTTGTCTTGATATTACAATCACTAGCCATGGGAAATAATTTCACTACAGATGATGGATTTGGCACGTTTACACAGCTTAACAATGAACATCATTTTCCTTAAAAATTATACTTAGAATTTTAAAAAATTATCCCCAGATGGCCTCAAAGTAAAAAGCTAAATGTGATTACATGTGTTCACTCTTAACATTTCACAAGAAAAATGAATTGAGGTAAACAGGAAATATCTGCTGATGTATACTGAAAAATGAAGACATACTCAAGGTTCTGGAATTGAAATTTTCAGTTGGGTAATATACTAAAGAACTTCCAAGCTTTCAACTGTAGGCTAAGGTACCTTTTTCTCTTTTTTCATTTCAATCAGAAATTCTACCTATGATATAGGCCTACCATATTCATACCAATTTTTGGAGGCTTCCCAGAAGTTGAAATAAAGGCATTTGTAATGCATTTGTGCCTAAAAAAAAAAAAAAAATGCAAGCCTATGTTGCTTAAATACTACATAATTAAAATCTATGTTAGCTCAAAACCAATCTCCTATTATTTTTAAAGTATCCCACATGTTAAATAAAAAGTAGGCAAATTTCCTAGGCTTCTGGTTTTAAACTTTTACACATATGTCCTTTCAAGTGATTAATACTTTCTAAGACACTTACATACAACTATGTGATTACCTTAAACTTTAACTTCTTATATAGAAGAATGTAATGAGAACACTGAAGGGCATTACAGTATTAACATTTTTAAAATTAAAGTAAAACTTTATACAGTCATAGAATTCGAAAACTAAAAAGGTCCTTAGAAACTATCAAGTTCAACTGCCTATTTTTCAGATAAAGAAATGTGAGCCCCATGGAACATACTCCAGGATAGACAACATCTTGGGTCACAAATCAAGCTTTAGTAAATTTAACAAAATAAAAAAAAAAAAAAAATGCAAGCCTATGTTGCTTAAATACTACATAATTAAAATCTATGTTAGCTCAAAACCAATCTCCTATTATTTTTAAAGTATCCCACATGTTAAATAAAAAGTAGGCAAATTTCCTAGGCTTCTGGTTTTAAACTTTTACACATATGTCCTTTCAAGTGATTAATACTTTCTAAGACACTTACATACAACTATGTGATTACCTTAAACTTTAACTTCTTATATAGAAGAATGTAATGAGAACACTGAAGGGCATTACAGTATTAACATTTTTAAAATTAAAGTAAAACTTTATACAGTCATAGAATTCGAAAACTAAAAAGGTCCTTAGAAACTATCAAGTTCAACTGCCTATTTTTCAGATAAAGAAATGTGAGCCCCATGGAACATACTCCAGGATAGACAACATCTTGGGTCACAAATCAAGCTTTAGTAAATTTAACAAAATTGAAATCATATCAAGCGTCTTCTATGACCACAACAATATGCAACTAGGTATTACAAGAAAAAAACTGTAAGAAACACAAATACATGAAGATTAAACAACACGTTTCTAAATAACCAACAGGTTACTGAAGAGATCCAAAGGGAAATTTAAAAAATTTCTAGAAACAAATGACAATGAAAACACGACAACTCAAAACCTATGGGATGCAGCAAGGCAGTCCTAAGAGGGAAGTTTATAGAAATACAATCCTACCTCAAGAAACAAGAAAACCATCGAACAGACAACCTAACTTTACACCTACAACACCTGGAAAAAGAACAAAAAAACCCCAAAATTAGTAGAAGGAAAGAAATCATAAAGATTTGAGCAGAAATAAATGAAAAAGAAATGAAAGAA
>SJYX01022072.1:8671-18970 GCA_006410675.1 Oreotragus oreotragus | reverse complement strand
TTTCTGGATTTCATTAATGATTCCCCTTTGTTACCAGGAGGTTATTCAGTATTCTGCATCTTATTGTTATATTAATTTAAAATGTCATTTGAAGTTGTTACTTTTCATATTTCTCTGAGGATTCAGGAGTGCCAGAGAGAACTTTTTAGCCATTTAATTTTTCTTTCTGAATTCGTGGATTTTGATCCTCCCATTTCCTTGGAATTTCGATTCAGAGAGCAGGCAGATAAGACCCTGGGTTCTTTGGTGAAGGCATTAGTGTTATAAATCATTCTTCATCCTTCCAGTTACTTCACATTTTTTGTGTTAGTGTTGAAAGTTGAGATACTGTGGTGTTCTAGAGGGATTTCACGTTACTCAGCTGTGCCAGATGGCAGGTGAGGAGACTGGGGACACAGTTCTTAAACACCCGTTGAAGAATAGGTTTCTTTTCTGCAGAGAGGGTACCATTAGCCTAGTGCCAAGCAAAGCAAGTCCTGGTCATTTTCTTTTTTCTTTATGAGTGATTCTGGCATTCTGACACTGAAATATGGATTAATAGTGTAGAATGTAGCCTTTGGTCAGTGGTAGTGAACATACACAGCAAAATTAGGTAGAGAACCTTGTCATGTTTATTTTCAGTATTTAAGAAACAATGACAGAATGAAAAGCCAAAGCTGCCCATATTATAATTCACATATTACTCGGAAAGTTATGTCAGATCAAGGTGTTATATGGATGAAAGAAGCTCGTTTGTCTTTCTTCCATTTTGTTT
Source organism: Oreotragus oreotragus (assembly GCA_006410675.1). NCBI lineage: Eukaryota > Metazoa > Chordata > Mammalia > Artiodactyla > Bovidae > Oreotragus > Oreotragus oreotragus. The sequence continues at coordinate 18,216 of SJYX01022072.1, read as the reverse complement.
GTTCTTTTCTTACTTCAAGTCAGGAAAACAAAAATTAGCATGATGTAAGTGATCTGATAGGGAATCTAATCAAATGGCTCCAAAGTATTAAAGTAGAAATATATTCTTATTCAGAAGAGAGGGTGGTGATGGAGGTAGACTTTTATGGAAATAAGTAGAACCCCAGGAAAGAGAATGTAAAAGTGCCCAGTCAAGAGTCAGAACATTTTCTTTGTGTATTTACATTCATATGAAACTTTAATTTCTCTGAACCCAGGTATGTAAGACTTGCTAGGCCAAGACATATTATAAAAAATTCCCTTATTAACTGGCATTCTCCAAAATTTTTCTTGATCACATTAAGTAAATTGGTGACCTATATGTGTATATATATACAAGTATAGATATATAAACATGTATGTCATATCTAGTTTTTCTTATATTTAGTAATAAAATAAAAATTTAGAGTTAATTTAACTAACACATTACTGTTTCTTGAATGAAAAAACTTTAATCCCTTTTAAATAATAAAAACAGTATTATATAATTAGCCCTGAACATCTCAGAACATAGAAGAAAGTTTATTCCTTTCAGTCTACTTATTTGAATCTTATTCCCTGTAAGAAAAGATGTCATTCACATGCTGTCTTTTTGGGACCATGTTTCTCCTGAAAAAATAAACAATAGATTTTCTGCTAAAAAATACCTTATGAGTGCCTACAGCATTTTTCAAAAATTCCAAAGATATCAAATATCCACAGAAGATTGAAAACAGAGTCTTTGAATTTCCCTTTGGGAAATGCAGTTCTTCAGGAAAATATTTTTCTTAACATTTTTTTTCTTTCTTAAAATCTAGTCTTTTCTTTCTCTGAGGATTAAATGAATTGGTTTATGTAAAATGGGACTTGAACCATTACCAAGTCTCAAAGCAAACTTTCCCCTTGAAGCTTGAAAGGAGTTTCAGTTACACTAAGGAAATCAGTCTCTCTCTCTCTTTCCCGATGCTGGTGGGGTAGTAATATGTTTACTCATTTGGGTCATAACAGCTTAGGAATTGTGAACAAATATATATATGTGTGCACACACACACATGCACACATGCACACACACGCACATGTGCACACACACATACACACGTGTGCTCACTCAAGTCTACCAAGGCCCTGGTACTACCGCATGCTGTGCGCTAAGCTGAATGTGCTGAAGGACACTGCCTTTGGAACTGCGGCAGGGCCACACTTGTTGAGATTACATTACTTCTACAGTATAGAGCGTGTGCTCTAGGAATGTCATGGACATAACTACATATGAACATGTTTTGAAAGGGGTGGTCATAATCATGAGATTAATCTAAATTTTGTTGGTTCAGAGAGATCACAAATTAAGTTACAGTGGAATCATCATGAGAGAAACACCCCGGGAGCCAGAACATTCATCCAGTAGAGAAGAACAGATCAGCTTGGCCTACAGACCCTTCCTTGATGCTTGTAGGTCTTCAAAGTTGTTGCGGGCATTCTACGTTCCCTTCCTGTCAGATCAGTTTACAGTGTATGCAAACTACACCATCCTCAAACCCCAGAGACCAAAGCAAACCAGAAAGAAAAGCGGAGGTTAGCACCATGCCTGTGGTCCCAGAGGACTTCCATCCCGTTCACTGGTGATTTCACTGACAGGACACCCTCCAAGCCACCGCTTGTACCGTGTGTAATAAAGGCTGTGTGACACGAAAAAAATATCTGTGGAATCATCATTAATATAAAAATATAGCTTCCTAGAAAATCTGTATTTCTAGAATACCTAAGTTTTGAGAAATTAGCTCAGCGTTTTACAATTCCTTCAATGTAAAGTAACTCAGTTTTTAGGAGCTGTTGGGAAACCATTCTGTTAGCTACTCAGAGCTGGCATCAGTTAAGTCTTTAAAGATAGGAATTCTGTTGTATTTTTAAACATAAAGATTACCTTTCGTTTTGCATATTTACTGGATAACTTTAACCATATGTAGTCACTTCAAACGTGTGAGGCCATTTATACTTTTTCTTTATTGGTTTGTTGCTAGATAAATGATATTGTTGGTTGCCATTTTTAACAGCCACATGAGATCATGTCTGTTTCCATGCCAACAGATCCTCTTGGGAGAGTATTTTCAATAAGAGCCCGGAAATGGTGACTCCTTTGCAGCTTCAATGTTGCCAGCGCCTGGTCGAGCTTTGTAAACAGTGCCTGCTAGTGGTTTACAAATATGCAAGTGACTCAAGAGGATCACTCTCAGGCGTTGGTACTGATTGGGGTAATTCCAGGTACTTGTTTTACATTTCCTAGATCCTGTGTGTTTTATATAAAGTAATGCTGCAACGCACTTTGAAAGTGAAAGTCTCTTTTTGTCTAGATGGCTAAAGAAAAGCTAAAGACTAAAAATTTATACTTGCTACTATCTACAAGATTCTTTCAACTTGAACAATCTTTACCTTTAAAAGACTGAACAGGAGCAGCAATCACAAACCTGAAGATGACAAAGATAACCTACATGGAAATGATATTATTTAACTTAACATACTTTTCTTTCAAAAGCCAAGTAAGAACATACAAAATGGTAATAAATTTAATTTTTCCTTCAGCAGGGATATTTTGTCTTTTTCCTCTATCCTGATATAGTTGAGAAGATGCCTTTAGTTTCATTTTTAATGTTCAGTATGTCTCTACTATTCCTTTTATCACCAAATAGATCTGTGAGAGGTGGATTTTGTTAAGATCCATTTAAAAATTGGACTTTTATAAATACTGTCCAGTTAAAATAGGTAGTTTTCTAAAAATATGAAGATATTGTTTACTGCAAAGATACACAGAGTAAACAAGAAGTACATTTTAGCACTTCTCAAGACAATCATAGTTCCCATTAGAATTAAAGACAAATGTCTTGGCTCAGATGGTAAAGAATCTGCCTGCAGTACAGGAGATCCGGGTTTGATCCTTGGGTAGGGAAGATTCCATGGAGAAGGGCATGGCAACCCACTCCAGCATTCTTGCCTAGAGAATTCCATGGAGAGAGGAACCTAGCGGGTTACAGTGCATGAGATCTCAAAGAGTTGGACATGACTGAGAGACTAACACTTTCTCTTTCATGTGACTTTTAGTATGTGTAAGTTTTTGTAGTATTATCAAGAGAGAGGAATATAAACCATGATTTTGAAAAACTGATAGTCAAAAGATAATAGGATCTGGTAACAACTGAGTGGCTTCCCTGGTGGCTCAGTGGCTACCATACCACCTACCAATGCAGGGGCTGGCTAAGTCATTTCAGTCGTGTCCGACTCTTTGCCACCCCGTGGACTGTAGCCCGTCAGGCTCCTCCATCCATGGGATTCTCCAGGCAGGAATACTGGAGTGGATTGCCGTGCCCTCCTCCAGAGGCTCTTCCCAACCCAGGGATCAAACTTAAGTCTCTTTTGTCTCCTGCACTGGCAGGCAGGTTCTTTACCACTAGCGCCACCTGGGAAGGGACCATCAGCTTAATCCCTGGCGCGGAAAGATCCCTGGAGAAGGAAATGGCGACCCACTCCAGTGTTCTTGCCTGGGAAATCCCATGGACAGAGGAGCCTGGTGGGCTCCAGTCCATGGGGTCTCAAAAGAGTCAAACATGACTTAGTAAACAACAAACAGCAGTAACTGAATAGATGATGAGGACAATGAACTACCATAGCTTGGGTTTTCTTTTTGAAACATCTAGAAATTTGTCTGTTTATTAAAAAGATCATGGAGATATACTATAACTAACTTTCTACAAAATTCACTGCAACAGCAGAATGGCTTGGAATGCTTTTCACAAAAAGTATTGAGAGATATATGTTTAACCTTTGTTTGTCTTGCACCTGTCTTACACTACTAAGGTATAATGCAGTATCTTTAATTCTCCCCCTGCAAACAGAAGCTGATTAATTTTAAAAATGGTGGAGGTAAAGTTAGACATTAATATTTAAAATACGTAAATACCAAAGCTGTAGTTTGTAGTTTTAATGGTTTGACAGAAGCAAATTATTGAATAAAGCTCATATTACTTTTATTAATATTCTCATATGATTTTTAAAAAAATGATGGCCATCTTTAAGACATTACAACATGTAAGTGTAGGGCCTTCACTTTAAGAATGATACTCTGGGATCATGATCAGGAAAACCTTTAATTCCTCTCTAAGAAGGATGGTTTCAAACTTTTTAATATCACTCTTAAAAAAATCAAGATTTCATAACCTATTTTCTGTTGAAGGATCATGTAACTTTTGTGGCCAAGCAAAATAAGATGAGTTTTGCTGGCTATTCTGGAGGAAGAAATTATACCTTACAGTTGCTTCAGTTTTTAAAATTTTCCTCCCCTTCTTTTGGTTGGAAGAAATATTTTTCCCCTTGAAATCTTGAGTTATGGACCCTGATAAATGTTCAGCATGACCCCAGTATAGTGATTATAAGCTTCTCAGGGGAGAGATGTCAGTAAACACATCCTTCATTCCTTGCTAAGTTCAGAACCATTTGAGAGAGAAATGTAGGAGTCATACAGATGATCATGAAAATGTAGCTTCCTTACTGAAAAAAGCTATTGAGAGACATGATATAGATGAGAGTCATGTGTTTTCTAATGTTGAATTCCAGAATTAAGTATATCCATCCAGTCAAAGACAGAACTCTATCAACCCAAACCTTCCACTAGCACAATCCATGAAATCTTATTCTATTAGTGTTGGGAGCAGAGCAAGTAAAAATGCATTCTTTCTGCAGATAGGCTGATACAAAAAGAGAAAGGGGTTGAGCCAAGCCTGATTCCTTCTTTTAAACCTGAAGCTCAAATAATTTACTTCTGATTAGAGCCCAGAACATTTATACTAGTCAAAGTTTTAGTTGGAAACACAAAGAGAGAGAAATGAACATGTCCTTCCAGGTGGCGCTAGTGATAAGGAATCCGTCTGCCAATGCAGGAGACGCAAGAGACGCAGATTCAGTCCCTGGGTCGGGAAGATCCCCTGGAGGAGGGCATGGAAACCTGCTCCAGTGTTCTCGCCTGGAGAATTCCATGGATAGAAGAACCTGGTGGGCCCCAGTCCATAGGGTCGCCAAGAGTTGGACATGACTGAGTGACTGAGCACATCTAATATCAAGCTATTAAAGTCCAAGTTAATGTCACATTAATTTAAAAAATGGGAAAAGTGGCTACACATTCTTTCCCTTGTATATTAGGAACCTATAGCATTTTACTTTATATATAGAAGTCAATTAATTTGATATTTATTAATAGATTGACGGAATTCCAGTAAACTCTTCAAAACTCTAAAGGATGGTGCCATCAAGGTGTTGCATTCAATATATCAGCAAATCTGGAAGACCCAGCAGTGGCCACAGAACTGGAAAAGGATAATCCTCATCCCAGTTCCCAAGAAGGTACACTAAAGAATGCACTAACCATCAGATAATTGTACTCATCTCCCATGCTAGTGAGGTCATGCTTCAAATCTTGCATGCTAGGCTTCAGCATTACATGAACCAAAAACTTCCAGACATCCAAGCTGGGTTTAGAAAAGGCAAAGGAACCAGAGATCAAATTGCCAACATTTGCTGGTTCATAGAGAAAGCTAGGAAATTACCAAAAAAAAATCTACCTCTGTTTCATAGACTACACCAATATTTAAAAGATCGTGACATCCAGCCCCATTACTTCATGGCAAATAGAGAGGGAAAAGGTAGAAGCAGAGATCAATTTCCTCTTCTTGGGCTCTAAAATCATTGTGGATTGTGACTGCATCCATGATGCAGCCATGAAATCAGAAGATGTTTGCTTCTTGGCAGGAAAGTTACAACAAACCCAGAAAGTGTGTTGAAAAGCAGAGACATTACTCTGCCAACAAATGTCCGTATAGTCAAGTCTATGGTCTTTCCAGTGGTCGTGTACGGTTATGAGAGCTGTACTGTAAAGAAGGCAGAGCGCTGAAGGATTGATGCCTTCAATCTATGATGCTGGAGAAGATTCCTGAGAGTCCCTTAGACAGCAAGAAGATCAAACCAATCATCTTAAGGGAAATCAACCCTGTATACTCATTGGAAGGACTGATGCTGACGTTGAAACGTCAGTGTTTTGGTTATCTGATGTGAACAGCTGACTTGTTGGAAAAGTCCCTGATGCTGGGAAAGATTGACGGCAGAAGAAGAGGGTGTCAAAGAATGAGATGGCTGGACAGCATCACCGATGCAAGGGACATGAACTTGGGCAAACTTTGGGAGATGGTGAGGGACAGAGAGGCCTGATGTGCTGCAGTCCATGAGGTCACAAAGAATCAGACATGGTTGGGCAACTGAATGACAATAACAATAGAGTGATACATTTTATTTATAAAATATACCTAGTAAAATATAAATTTATATTTATAAGTAAGTATAAGTATAGGGATTCCCTGGTGGCTCAGATGGTAAAGCATCTGCCCGCAATGCGGGAGACCAGGGTTCGATCCCTGGGTTGGGAAGATCCCCTGGAGAAGGAAATGGCAACCCACTCCAGCACTCTTGCCTAGAAAATTCCATGGATGGAGGAGCCTGGTGGGCTATAGTCCGTGGGGTTACAAAGAGTTGGACACGACTGAGCAACTTCACTTTCACTTTCATAAGTATGCCTAATATAAATATTGGATAGGGTATACTTAAATATTTCATGAGGAAACATATATTTGACTGATTTATTTGTAAATTTAGAACATAAAGCTCACATCAGTCAGGTTAATGGACCGTCTTTATCTTGGCCACACATCTGCAGGATATTAATATTTCTTAAGAATATATTAAAGGTATATGTATCACCTGTTACATGGAAGAGAGTGGCCTTCAACCTTGCAGTCTCAGAAAAATAGCAATTTAATAGACATACCAAGAACTTCCCTGATGGTCCAATGGTTAAGAGCCCTCGCTTCCAGTGCAAGGGGCATGGGTTCCGTCTCTGGCCAGGGAACTGAAATCCTGCATGCTGTGTGGTGTGACCAAAAAAAGAAAGAAAGAAAGAAAAGCCATACCAACCGAGAAGCTGTTTCTGAGGTGGACTCATAACTAAGCAAAACTGACTGATATTCACACCTGGATCATTAAATCTACCTCTGTCTCTATATCTATGCATATCTATATCTATATCCGTATATCTAGGATACTAGAGTCTTTAGGACCAGCTCAATATTTCACTATAGTTAGCCTTATTTCAAAGGCTTTGGGATTGCCCATCAATTTTTAGTCTCAGCATCTCTGTATTTCTTTTATGTACTGAGCCTTCATATAAGCTCATTTTTGTGGCTAAAGTCATTATTTAAATCTCTGAGTTAGAGCTTCTGCCTTTAGCAGAGGAGCACTAGGTATTTGAACAAATCCTCCCTCTGATGTTGATAGGAAAAGCTGGACAAAATACCAACAAAACATTTGTTGTGAAAACATCAGAGAGTTAAAACCAGGTACTTTTTAGTACTGAATAGTGCTTTTGACAGACACACGGACCTAAGAGAAAAAAGTAGGAGTTCAGGACCTGTCAAAGATTGGGGCATTTGATAAACAGCATAGATTCCTACGTGTAATAATATCCAAAACATTTTGCAAAGCAAAAGTTGACAGAATTACAGGGGAAAATATACAAATCTACAACCATTGAGGGAGATTTTAATATATATTTTTTAAAAGAATTAAAAACAAAGAAAATGGTAACAATATGACTGACAGATTTAACTGTCACATGGTAGTGAATCACCTCAGAATACAATACAGTAAGCATACCTGAATCTTTTATAAAAATCAACTAGTGGAATGATGAAACATATTCAAAAAATGGAAATCATGCAAAGTATTGTATATCATCACAGACCTTTAAAAGTAACAAAATCCATCCTTTTTGGAAAGATAAAAAATAAAATCATAATGGATGTAAATGTACTTAGGTACAAAAATATTAGAAATACAAACTTGCAGTTATCATTATCACAGGGAGCGCTGAAGGATTGATGCCTCAGCATCATATTAGGGAGGGTAAGGCAAAAATTAAATGATCTATCATCTTGAATGATGACATAATAACATTAAAGTAAACCCAAAGAATACAGAAAAAGGAAATAATAAAAACAATAGCAGAAATTAATAATATAATGAAATAAGCAGAATAAAGATCAACATGGAAAAAGTGGGTTTTTAAAAAGACTAATAAAATTGATCACTGTTGGGACTGATCAAGAATATAAAAGACACAATTAACATCAAGAATAGAAATAGAGACATAACTACAGATACTACAAATATTAAAAATTTCATGCTGTTAAATTTGGTAATTTACATTTAAAAATTCCTTGAAAAACACATATTACCAAAATGACACAAGACAATATAGAAGGCTACCAATACCAAAGGCTACCATACCTTTGCTACTAAAACCTGACCAGGATATTATGGCAAAGGATAATGAAAGTTCAGCATCACTCTTGAACATAGATGCAAAAGTCTTACATAAATATTAGCAAAATGAACCCAGAAACCTTAAATAGGATAATGTATCATGACTAACTTTTGTTTATTGCATCTATTTAAAGGTACAATAAAATTAAAATGTGATCAGTATAATTTTACTCGAATAAAAAATCATTTAAAATACACAGACAAGTCATTTGATAGAATTCAATATACATTTTTGCTTTAAAAAATGATTAGCAGGTTAAAAACAAAAGGGAAATTCCTTAATCTAATAAAGAGTAACTACAAAACCCCTACAAGCAAGAGTAACTACAAAACCCCTATACTTAATGGTGAAATGCTGAAGGCTTTTCTTTTGAGAAGAGAAACAAGACAAGATTACCTATTAACTACAACTCCTGTTTATCATTATACTTGACCTGGCTTACTCAAGGAAGCCAGTCAAGAAAGTAAAAGACACTGGATTTGAGAGAAAGAAATAAAACTCCTTGCTAACTACTACTTTTCATAGCACTCATAATCTAAATAACTCTACAGATAAATTACTAAGTAAACCTACCAACTTTGATGAAATCAAAATGTGAATAAAATCAATATTTTTTCTATGTCAATAACAAACAGATTAGATAAAATGTCATTTTTAATAGCATCAAAGAATAAGCAATACTTCAAAATAAAAAGTAACAAAAACATGTAAGACCCTTATGCAGAAAAATGTAAAAGATGTAAAGTTATACCTTATATTGATATTGAAATCAATATCAATATGTCATTTCTTCTCAAATAGTTCTTCATATCTATAAATTCAACATATTCCTCACATAAATCCTAACAATTTTTTTTGCAGGGTGAAGAATTTGACTAACATTTGTTCTAACATTTATACAAAAAAACAAAGGGCCAAGAATAGACAAGACATTCTTGAAATAGTAGGACTGATTTACTACAGTGTGCTCAGAATTATAATAAAGATTGAGCGGAAAAGTTGGCTTAAAGCTCAACATTCAGAAAACTAAGATCATGGCATCCGGTCCCATCATTTCATTGAAAATAGATGGTGAAACAGTGGAAACAGTGTCAGACTTTATTTTTTTGGGCTCC
>SJYX01022070.1:153214-183479 GCA_006410675.1 Oreotragus oreotragus | reverse complement strand
AGGAGGAGAAGGGGACGACAGAGGATGAGATGGCTGGATGGCATCACTGACTCAATGGATATGAGTTTGAGTGAACTCTGGGAGTTGGTGATGGACAAGGAGACCTGGTGTGCTGTGATTCCTGGGGTCACAAAGTGTTGGACACGACTGAGTACCTGAATTGAACTGATCTGAAACTTAATTCTGTATTTAAAAATTTGGTGTTCTCATACACACACAGACAATATTAATATCAGTTCAGTTCAGTTCAGTTGCTCAGTCATGTCCAACTCTTTGCAATCCCATGGATTGCAGCACACCAGGCTTCCCTGTCCATCACCAACTCCCGGACCTTGTTCAAACTCATGTCGATTGACTCAGTGACACCATCCAACCATCTCATCCTCTGTTGCCCCCTTCTCCTCCTGCTTTCAATCTTTCCCAGCATCCTGACCTTTGCCAATGAGTTGGCTCTTTGCATCAGGTGGCCAAATTATTGTAACTTTAGCATCAGCATCAGTCATTCCAATGAATATTCAAGGTTGACTTCCTTTAGTATTGACTGATTTTGATCTTCTTTCTGTCCAAGGGACTCTCAAGAGTCTTCTCCAACACTATAGTTCAAAAACATCAATCCTTCAGTGCTCAGCCTTCTTTACAGTCCAACTCTCATATTTATAGGTTTTCCTTGTGGCTCAGCTAGTAGAGAATCTACCTCGAATGTGGGAGACCTGGGTTTGATCCACTGGTTGGGAAGATCCCCTAGATAATGAAATGGCTACCCACCCACTTCAGTATTCTGGCTTGGAGAATTCCATGGACTGTATAGTCCATGGGGTCGCAAAGAGTCAGATACAGCTGAGCATCTTTCACTTTCACTTTCTCATATCTGTACATGACTACTGAAAAACCATAGCTTTGACTATGTGGATTTTGTCTGCAAAATACCTTTGCTTTTTAATACATTGTCTAGATTTGTCATAGTTTTTCTTCCATGGAACAAGTGTCTTTGAATTTCATAGCTGCAGTCACCATCTTCAGTGATTTTGGAACCCAAGAAAATAAAGTCTGCCACCATTTCCATTGTTTCTCCTCTATTTGCTATGAAATGATGGGACCAGATGTCATGTCTTTGATTTTTGAATATTAAGTTGTAAGCCAGCTTTTTCACTCTCCTCTTTCACCTTCTTCATGAGGCCTTTTAGTTCCTCTTCAGTTTCTGCCTTTCAGTTCAATTCAGTTCAGTTGCTCAGTCATGTCTGACTCTTTGTGCCCCCAGGAATCACAGCATGCCAAGCCTCCCTGTCCATCACTCCCAGAGTTCACTCAAACTCATGGCCACCGAATTGGTGATGCCATTCAGCCATCTCATCCTTTGTTGTCCTCTTTTCCTCCTATCACCAATCCCTCACAGCATCAGAGTCTTTTCCAATGAGTTAATTCTTCACATGAGGTGGCTAAAGTACTGGAATTTCAGTTTTAGCATCATTCCTTCCAAAGAAATCCCAGGGCTGATCTCCTTTAGAATGGACTGGTTGGANCCATTCAGCCATCTCATCCTTTGTTGTCCTCTTTTCCTCCTATCACCAATCCCTCACAGCATCAGAGTCTTTTCCAATGAGTTAATTCTTCGCATGAGGTGGCTAAAGTACTGGAATTTCAGTTTTAGCATCATTCCTTCCAAAGAAATCCCAGGGCTGATCTCCTTTAGAATGGACTGGTTGGATCTCCTTGTAGTCCAAGGGACTCTCAAGAGTCTTCTCCAATGCCACAGCTCAAAAACATCAGTTCTTCAGTGCTCAGCCTTCTTCACAGTCCAACTCTCACATCCATACATGACCACTGGAAAAACCATAGCCTTGACTAGACGGACCTTTGTTGGCAAAGTAATGTCTCTGCTTTTCAATATGCTATCTAGGTTGGTCATAACTTTCCTTCCAAGTAGTAAGCATATTTTAATTTCATGGCTGCAGTCACCATCTGCAGTGATTTTGGGGCCCAAAAAAATAAAGTCTGACATTGTTCCCACTGTTTCCCCATCTATTTCAGGGTAATATTACCTACGTAACTGAGGACACTGATATTTCTCCCAGTAATCCTGATTCCTGCTTGAGCTTCATCCAGCACCAACACCTCACATGATGTACTCTGTATATAAGTTAAATAAGAGGGATGACAATATACAGTCTTGACATAATCCCTTCCCATTTTGGAACCAGTTCATTGTTCCATGTCCCGTTCTCACTGTTGTTTGCTGATCTGCTTGCAGGATTTTTAGGAAGCAGGTAAAGTTTTTTTGGTATTCTCATCTCATTAAGAATTTTCCAGTTTGTTTTGATCCACACAGTCAAGACCTCTGTGTATTCAGTGAAACAGAAGTAGATGTTTTCCCAGAATTCTGGTGCTTTTCCTATGATCCAACAGAGTTTGGCATTTTGATCTCTGGTTCCTCTGCCTTTTCTAAATCCAGCTTTACATCTAGAAGTTCTCATGTACTGTGGAAGCCTAGCTTGAAGGTTAATACAATACCTACCAATAATTCTCATATTATTTTCTGGCTATTGTTATTAAAAATTATTAAATAATAAAATTTAGGGTTAATGTTTCCAATTTCCAGAAATTTAGAATGTCCTATAAAATAACTATATTAAAAATAAGAAGAAAAAACACAATATGAAGATAAACATTGTAGTATTAGTGCTAAAGCATCTGTATTCATGTATATAAGCATTATAATTTTATACAAAGAAATGAACCTTGAATCTTGAGAGTTTCATACCAGCTAAAGAGTAAATTTATGGTACTTGCACTCACAGAGTTAGAGTTCTTGGGTAAGAAGTGTTAATAGATGTGTTAAAATAATGGAGGAGTCATTCCCTCACTAGTAATTTTTAATTCAAACATACATAAATTATAAAATGTTTAAAATTAAGGATCAAGTAATTTTTGTTTTTGTTTTTAAATGAAATGTATTCTCACATGGACAGAGAAGCCTGGTAGGCTGCAGTCCATGGGGTTGCTAAGAGTCAGACACGACTGAGCGACTTCACTTTCTCTTTTCACCTTCATGCCTTGGAATGGAAATGGCAACCCACTCCAGTGTTTTTGCCTGCAGAATTCCAGGGACGGGGGAGTTTGGTGGGCTGCTGTCTATGGGGTTGCACGGAGTCGGACATGACTGAAGTGACTTAGGAGCAGCAGCAGCATTCTTACCTTAACTATTCTAATAAATCTGATCAAAATTCATCTAAGTAATCTAGACTAGCTAGTTACTGAAATTAATCTATAAAATTTTCTCTTATGTAATTCTAAATTTTTTCGTGGATTTTTTGAGTTAGTACACTCTCATATTAGCATTTGAAAGAAGTAAACCTAACTGAATGGAATAAAAGCATTCAATAAAATGCCTACTACATTTTATGCTTCAAAACACTTCAACAGTCATTGGATTATTTTCTTCTTTTATTATTTTCTCTGAGTATAAAAGGATCACTTTAGTCAGGAGACTGAGAGAATAAAGGCAATTACTGTTCAAAAGTAACACTTTCTAACTATAATACTAAAAAAAATGACATTTATGAAATTTTAGAGTTAAACTCTCAGAAATAATAAAGTCCTAGGTAATAGCATCAAAACAATGCTAACAATGCTTACTGATATGGAGGGCAACCTGGCATAAAGTCTATTAATACATGACTTACTAACAAAAAATCTGCTATTATTTTAAAAGTACTTTTAACCTCAACTCCACACATCAGAAAACGTTTCTCAAGTGTTTTATTCAGTACAAGAGTTTAGCTATTTCAAGTTGATGGTCTTTTGTGTCTTTCAAATAAAAGATAATTAATAACTAAACAATACCTCAAAATTATCAGAAATCTTAATAAACAATGTGTTTTAGGCTGGTATAGCCAAAAATTCAATATCTTTTGCAAAGTAACCATCTAAAAAATTTTTTTTAAAAAGCATGCATTCTCTTTAATACGATACTTATGCTTTGTATTATGCTTTTTCCATATTACTCTTTACAAACTTACAGAATGAAGTTTAGAAGGTTACACATTGATATATTAACTGAGAGTAACTTGTCTACTGTGAAAAGCTCCTCATTTATGTGATGTTATTTGGTGATACATGCTCTGGTAGAGAGAGGGAGAATGTATGACTTTCAGGCTTAAAGTTCTCACTGTAAGTCCATACATTTCAGCATTGTGTTAGTCATACTCTTGAGATGCCTGCAATGATTCCTAACTGCTGGTATTCATGCCTCCATACAATCCCTCCCACACTGAATAGGTCTGTCAATAAGCTACTGTGAACATGGCAATTCTAGATTATGCAAGGTATCACACCTTTCTCCTTGTTCTTTGGGATCACTTGCTCTAAGAAAAACTAGCTGCCTGGTAGAAAGCCAGCTCAGCTGGTAAAGAATCTTCCTGCAATACAGGAGACCCCAATTTGATTCTGAGTCAGGAAGATTTGCTGAAAAAGGGATAGGCTACCCACACTGGTATTTTTGGGCTTCTCTTGTGGCTCAGCTGGTAAAGAATCCACCTGCAATGTGGGAGACCTGGGTTTGATCCCTATGTTGAGAAGATCCCCTGGAGTGAAAAGGCTACCCACTCCAGTATTCTTGCCTGGAGAATTCCATGGACTGTATAGTCCATGGGATCACAGAGTCGGACATGACTGAGTGACTTTCACTTTCATGGTAGAAAGCCACTGAAGATAAATCTACATCCCAAAGTTCTGAGACTTCTTGACAATTCCGGTAAGAAACAGGTCTTCCCTGGTAACTCAGATGGTAAAGAATCTGCCTGCAATGCAAGAGACCCAGGTTCGATTCCCAGATTGGGAAGATCCCCCAGAGCAAAGAATAGCTTCCCACTCCAATATTCTTGCCTGGAAAATTCCATTGACAGAAGAGACTGGTAGGCTACAAAGACATGGAGCCACAAAGTGACTGGTAGGCTACAAGGACATGGAGCAACAAAGAGTTGGACATGACAGAGTAACTAGCACTTTCACTTTCAAGTAAGAAATGGAAGTATTCTTCTAACAACCATGTAAATGAGCCATCTCTACAAGATCTTCCAGGCATAGTTAAGTCTTAAGGTGGCTACTGTCCTAGTGAGCCATCTTACCTTCAGCCTCATGAGAGATCTCCCAGCCAGGACTAGCAAGCTACTTTACTCTTGAATTCCTGATATACAGAAAATATGTAACATAATACAAAGGATAGTTGGATTAAGTCTCTATATTTTGGGGGTAATTTGTTATACAGCAATAAATAATACACACAAACAGCACATATAAAAAAAAGAGAGACCCTAGAATTCAGGTAATATTAGTAACATAAATTAGTTCATATGTATACCTATGGACACATGGGAAAGAATATATACATATTCAAAGCAATGCTAAGAGAGCATATATCAGAAAAACGTGTGAAAAGTGCATGTGTGAAAAGAAAGCAATGTGTGTTATGAATTTTCAAGAATAATGGACGTGATAAATTCCTCTCAACATACATCATCATGCCAAAGACTGTTAAACATGGATTCTTGCCCACTGATGCACAGCAGGATAAAAATTAGAGGATGTTTAACCAGGTCTCTCCAGAGCTGTCCACCACTGCTATCAACCAAAATGTTCCAAATGGTTCCTCTCAGACTGTTTGCATTAATGAATAGATGATGTCTAAAACCATATGGGATTCTGTACTTGCCTTAATTAAAATTAATTGCCCCATGAATGATTAATGCTTAGTCTGAGTTTTTCATAGTTTCTATATTACTGAGACACCAAACAATGGAACTCATCTACATTTTATGTTATTATTTCAATACACATTAAACAAGTAATTAATTGTTGCATCTGTTTTCTTTTACTAAATAAGACTAATAGCTCATTTTAAACTTTGAATATTTACTGCAGAAATTTACTTGAAGAAATTTCTGGCATTTCTAGTAATTTAAATTTTGCTTGGAACCATGAATAATAAATATCTGATAATTCTAAAATAAATTGTCAATAAGAAAGCATATGCAATTCTTCAATGAATTTTGAAATTTTAAAAATAAAAGATAAATTACATGTAAATATTTTTGCAAAGCAATGCTTTGCAAAAATATCTAAATATTCTTCAGCTATATAACCTTGGAAAATTATCAATTTTCTGGTTTCCTCATAAAATAATCATTTTCAAAAAATGTTATTGCCTTGCTCAAAAGACTATGCCCCCCAAATTAGTAAATTTATCTTTTTTTTATAAAAGTTCTCATTCTGTGAAATCTACCATAATAATCTTCTACTCTTAAAAGCCTTCCCATGTGGTTCTGTGGTAAAGAATACACCAGCAATACAAGAGATATGGTTTGATCCCTGGTTCAGGAAGATCCCCAGGAGAAGGAAATGACAACCCACTCCAGTCTTCTTGCCTGGGAAATCCCATGGACAGAGGAGCCTAGTGGGCTACAGTGCATGGGGTCACAAACAGCTGGACATGACTTAACGACTAAACAACAAAAATCACTCTTAGAAAACAATGTTCATGATTACAAAAGGGTTTCCTGATAGAGCCTGGACTGGGTTTTATTTCCTTTAAGAGGCATGATCTACTTATCATGGAGCTATAGCAGTTATTAACACTTACAAAATAGTAATCAGTCCTAGAACTTAAATTTTGGACCAATTAGTGCTAAATGTCTTTTCAAATATATTTTAAGCAAGTTGTACTTAAGTAAACTAGTTAAATATATCACTTTGGTATATATTTAGTGCTCTTAAACTCAGTCAACGAATTTAAAGTATAGCTCATTTATAAGAAAGCTAATGCAACCAAGATTTCAGTCTTTGTTTGAGTATGCTAATTTTGTACACATATAAACTGACCACCATCACCCAGTTTTACTAACACATGCCAATTTTCATGAGCAAAATGGGATATCTGAAAAGAGATAAAACATAGCCCATAATCTTTCAAAAGAAACCCACATATAATGGGTTTAAAAGATGGGTTGGCAACTTTTAAAAGAATTAACAGTTTCCAATGTATCTTCTGCTTTTTTATTAACATAATAATTTACAAAATTAAATAATTTACAAAATTAAAATAGTTGTATATGGTTTGTAATTATATAAGTAGTCTTCTGTCCATTAATCCTCACCATTATTGGCCTACTCTTTTGAAAGTGAAAGTCACTCAGTTGCGTCCACCTCTTTGTGAATTCTCCAGGCCAGAATACTGGAGTGGGTAGCCTTTCTCTTCTCCAGGGAATCTTCCCAACCTGGGATCAAACCCAGGTTTCCTGCATTGCAGGCAAATTCTTTACCAGTAGAGCCAGAAGGGAAGCCCAAGAATACTGGAGTGGGTAGCTTATCCCTTCTCCAGCAAATCTTCCCCACCCAGGAATTGAACAAGGGTCTCCTGCATCACAGGCAGATTCTTTACTAACTGAGCTATCAGGGAAGCCCTCTTACTCTTTAGTAAGAGTAACTAGCTAATTTGCCTTAGTATTTACTTCCATAGTTCTATCAATAATTAATTTACTTCTATTCCAAGTGTTCTTAAATTTAGTAATTTCTTATTTGAGAGTACCTTGCATTTCCTGCACTTCCCCTATCTCCCAAATGATGAATATATGTAAAACTATTTCCTATCTAATCCTCTCAAAAATGTTACATATGAATTTTACTAAAATCAATAGTCAGTGTTTACATTATGATGATGATTCAACTGCTATTCACTATGGCAGGCAGAATCAATTCTAAAGATGTTCCCCCAAGAATCCTTTCATTTGGTTATTCAATCAAGCACTAATCTAGCTACTGCTGTGAAATGTTTTTGGAGATAACATGCAAAATTGCTAATCAGCTGACATTAAAGTGGGGGATAATACTAAATTATTTATATAAACACAAGGAACTACATGAGATTTTTAAGCTGAAAAAGGAAGGTAGAATACTTACTCAAAGAGATATGGCAGAAAAGAAGGCATAAAAAATGAGACAGAAGTAGAAGACAAAGAAACTTGAAGTGTGCAAGGGACTCAACCCACCATTACCAGCTTGACCACAAAGAGTACCAGGAACTAAGGAATGAAAGTGGCCTCAAGAAGATGAGAATGGAACCTATCAAAAGGAAGTGAGCACCTCAATTCTACAAACAGCATATAACTAAATTCTACCAACAGCATGAGAACCTGGAAGCTGATTCTCTCCCAAATCCTCCAGACTAAGTTCAAACAAATCAGCACCTTGATTTTAGCCTAGAGAGATCTTAGATAGATTCTTAGGACCCTAACCTCATCCAAACGCTGTTACTTACAGAGCTGAA
The DNA here is from genome assembly GCA_006410675.1 of Oreotragus oreotragus. NCBI lineage: Eukaryota > Metazoa > Chordata > Mammalia > Artiodactyla > Bovidae > Oreotragus > Oreotragus oreotragus. The sequence goes on along the minus strand of SJYX01022070.1, from coordinate 175,162 downwards.
AAATAGTAAATGGGTGTTGTTTTGAGTTGATAAGATTGTGGTGATTTGTTACAGCAGCAATAGATATCTGATACATTCATTTCTGAGACACAAATACAGTGTGATTATTTTTCACTTAGTAAATCTTCTAAACTCAGATTATTTTTACACCTACTATACAAAAATTACCATCATCATTTCCTTTATATTTTCCATGTTTAATCTATTTTTTCCCTGGACTCCAGAACCTTTTTTTTTTTTTTCATTTTTGTGGAGAGCATCTGTTGATACCTTCTTGAAAGAGAAAGAGTGCCTTAAAAGAATTTTATTTTTGAAACTTTGTATGAAAACAATTTTGATCAATCCATGAAATAAGTTTATTGAAAATTTGTCTAGATATAGAATTCTAGGTTGGAAACTGTTTCTCTTCAGAATTTTGAAAAATAGTATCTAGCCGTTTTCAAAAGATCAATGCCACTCTGATGCTTCTACCATTATAAGAAAACATTTTTTCCTCTCTCTCCAGAAGCAGTAAGCCATTTCTCTTTGCAGTAAGCCATTATTTCATCCCCAGTGCTTAGAAATTTCATAAACTGTATTTTACTATATTTACATTTTCCATTTAATGTGAATACTATTTATTTAACCCCTTAAAATAAATATTTATGTTCATCCATTCTGGGAAATTTTTTAAAATTATTTTATACTTTTTTGTCTCATTTTCTGTTCTCTCTCAATTAATGATGAAGTAGGTAGTCTTATTTAATATCTAAAATACTTACGATATTTATCTTCTATTATGTATATATTCATTTTTGTTCTGCTTTAAGATTTTTTCTCAAGTTTATCTTAAAAATCCTTCTTTGCCATTTATATTTCTGCTTTCATGTTTAACATCTTCAGAAGTTCCTACTGTATGCATATTTCTAATATTTCTTATTTTCTGAATATTTATATAAAATTTGATTCTTGTTTTATTAAGAAAATATATTCTAGTATATCTATAAAGAGATATTATAAGTTATCACACTGAATTTTTCTTTTGTTCTCCTTGATTTCCCATTTCTATGGCAACAATTGTAGTATAATTTTATATAGAAATAAAGGAAAAATTTTCAACCTTATTTTGCTTTCATGGTTGATAGGAATGTATTTTTTTAGTATTTATATTTGAGATGCCTAAAACATGTGCTGTTAACCGGTTGTTTTATAGTTATAGAAAAAACATGAATTTTGATTATTTCCACAATTTATGTTAAAGACATAAAGTATAGACTGTAAATACAATTGATTTTGCTTTATTATAATTTATTTTAACTGACATGAGAAAGCTTCAACTCTGAATAGACAGTGGTAAGCAAATTCCCTTTATGTCTAATAATTGAATTGTCAGCACTGCTTGTGTTCTATGTATCTGAATCTATTCCTCCTCCATCTATATGCTTCTGGTATTGACATTCCTGGAAGCATTTGAACTGTATTACCTCTTACTCAGTATTTTGCTACCATGCCTAGTGAGTCAGCTCTGTGGGCAGTTCCAGTATTCCTGGAAGTCACTTCTCTAGCAGGGCATCTAGCAGTAATTTAATACTGCAAAAACATTTCCATAAACCACACACCTATAATCTCTCTAAATTTACACTAAATGTATTTCAAAATTGTTTTCTTTGTATTTAGATGGGAGAAATACCTGTTGACACTTCAGTTCAGTTCAGTCCCTCAGTCATGTCCGACTCTTTGCGACCCCATGAATCAGAGTACGCCAGGCCTCCCTGTCCATCACCAACTCCCAGATTTCACTCTAACCGGGGTTCACTCTAACCCATGTCCATCGAGTTGGTGATGCCATCCAGCCATCTCATCCTCTGTCATCCCCTTCTCCTTCTGCCCTCAATCCCTCCCAGCATCAGAGTCTTTTCCAATGAGTCAACTCTTTGCATGAGATGACCAAAGTATTGGAGTTTCAGCTTCAGCCACAGTCCTTCCAATGAACACTTAGGACTGATCTCCTTTAGGATGGACTGGTTGGATCTCCTTGCAGTCCAAAGGACTCTCAAGACTCTTCTCCAACACTACAGTTCAAAAGCATCAATTCTTCAGTGCTCAGCTTTCTTCACAGTCCAACACTCATATCCTTACATGACCACTGGAAAAACCATAGCCTTGACTAGATGGACCTTTGTTGGCAAAATAATATCTCTGCTTTTCAATATGCTATCTCCTCCTAAGTTACTTAAGTCGTATCTGACTCTATGTGACCCCATAGATGGCAGCCCACCAGGCTCCCCCGTCCCTGGGATTCTCCAGGCAAGAACACTGGAGTGGGTTGCCATTTCTTTCTCCAATGCATGAAAGTAAAAAGCAAAAGGGAAGTTGCTCAGTCATGTCCAACTCTTTGTGACCACATGGACTGCAGCCCACCAGCCTCCTCCATCCATAAGATTTTCCAGGCAAGAGTACTGGAGTGGGATGCCATCACTTTCTCTGAATATGCTATCTAGTTTGGTCACAACTTTTCTTCCAAGGAGTAAGCATCTTTGAATTTCATGGCTGCAATCTCCATCTGCAGTGATTTTGGAGACCCCCAAAAATAAAGTCTGACATTGTTTCCACTGTTTCCCCATCTATTTCCCATGAAGTGAGGGGGCCAGATGCCAAGATCTTAAATACTACCTGATAGGAGGGAATCTAGAATGAAAGTGAGTCAAAGTGAAAGGAGAAAATGGTCTTCCCTGATTTCAGGCTATATATTTAATGCTGAAAAACTTGCCAAAATATCTGTCCATGTGAACACATTGCTGGGTTCTTCTCAAGGCTTTGGAAAGGAGCCATGAAAGTGAAGGTCCCTTAACATAAAGCTCTATAAGCTTCATAACAAATTACTTCTGTGGCAAATGTACTTTGGATATGCATCCAAGAAACTGATTGGAAGTATAGATTTTGCCTATGAAGTGGATCAGGATTGGACATTAAATATATCAGCTTCTAGTCAACCCTGTACCTAAATCTGAAAATTCACTCTGTTATGCAGCCCAGATTGAATCCAGCTAAATTATCCAATACAGCCTATTAGAAGAAGCAATGAGATAAATCTTCAGTATTACAGAGATCCATTAAACTTGAATGCTAACCAATTCCTATTGTGAAATATACAAGAAAGAAAAAAAGACAGACTTTAAAAATTAAACCCTCTGCAATTTAAGTATAAATAAGTAAATTACCCTGAAATTAAATTCTAAATTATATTACTTGATCCTTAACAATTGAACACAAATAATAATAATAAAATAAATAAAGGCTGAGTGCTATCTTTCCCAATTTCCATGTCTACTTAATCTCACTTAAAAGGGATTCAAATCCTTAGGCAGAAATTGATTGCTTCTAGATGTGTAACTTGGACTGTCTATCACCAAAAAGGGCAACTAATTCAAGGAACCCAGTACTGTGCTAAACCAAGGCATCATCTTTTACAAACTTTACTTTCAAATAGTAGAAACAGTTCGCAGGATGTTAAATATGCTAAATATACCACATTGGCCTTTTATGCAACCCATTCAGCAAAAATAAATTCTTTGTTCTTGGAGCAGGCTTTCACGGTAAACTTATGTTCTCAGAACTCAATACTTTTAGTTGCCAAAATGTGAAGTAATGATTCACTCATATTAAAGTATAAAAAGACAGATGAAAAAATGTAAGTTTCAGCTTCAGCAGATCATTAACCAATGTGTACCAGTTGGTGAGAGTCCATGACATTAGATTCAGCTCTGTGTAAAACTTTCTTCAGTTCAGTTCAGTTCAGTTGCTCAGTCGTGTCCGACTCTTTGTAACCCCATGAATCTCAGCATGCCAGGCCTTCCTCTCCATCACCAACTCCTGGAGTCTACCGAAACCCATATTCATCAAGTCGGTGATGTCATATGAACATCTCATCCTCTGTCGTTCCTCGCAGCATCAGGGTCTTTTCAAATGAGTCAGCTCTTCACATCAAGTGGCCAAAGTATTGGAGTTTCAACTTCAGCATCAGTCCTTCCGATGAACATACAGGACTGATCTCCTTTAGGATAGACTGGTTGGATCTCCTTGCAGTCCAAGGGTCTCAAGAGTTATCTCCAACACCGCACTTCAAAAGCATCAATTCCTTGGTGCTCAACTTTCTTTATAGTCTAACTCTCACATCCATACATGACCACTGGAAAAACCATAGCCTTTGATAGGTATTTTGTGTTTTTGTGTTTACTATATCATTTTGGGAAAGTGTAGAATGGTGTGAGGAATATACCTGTAAAAACCAGCTTAAGAGTTAGAGGGTGATTTTTTAATTGCTGGTATATTTTTACAAATTTTGACTGTATTATTGATTGCAACCCCAGGTCCCAGGCCTTACTGCAGCTGACCTTTCATCCCATAGAGCCTATTTAATATTCATCACGCATTTTCCCTATGAGGTTCATATGTTTGGCACTCCAGTGCTGATTTTCCATTGTTTTTGTTAGAAGAAGGATCTATTGACAGAGCAGCTACACTCTGCTCTGAGAAGACATTCTCACTAGTGTGCCACAGTGGCTATTTCTACTACCTTTGCCATAGGATGACTTGGGCTGATGACAATTATCTTTTGTAAGATGTAATTATTTTTCAGAAGTTGATGTAGGGCTGATTACCAGGCTTAACACCAAGAACCCATACCATTTTGTAGCTCACATGAAAATCAGCAGCTTTGTAATTAAAAAAAAATGGCAAATATAAATTTACACATTCATATTTGAAAGTATCTAATCTTATTGCTACCTAGGCTTCCCAGGTAGCTCAGATGGTAAAAAATCTACCCACAGTAGAGAAGACCCAGATTTTATTTCTGGGTCAGGAAGATCCAATGAAGAAGGGAATGGTAACCCACTCTAGTATTCCTGCCTGGAGCAGAGGAGCCTGGCAGGCTACAGTCCATGGGTTGCAAAGAGTTGGACATTACTGAGCAACTAACATACACAATCTTATCTCAACATAGACTAAAATTCTTAGGAATAATACAAATTTTCTCTTCTAACAAATGAGGAGAAAAAGTATTCTTATTGACAACTTCTCTTCTAGCTAATCACTTATAAAAGTCTCCTCTCCTATCTTGGAGAGAAGTGAGAATAATTGTGGAGAAATGCAGTGTTATTCTAGCCAAACACTCCACTGCTAAGGGATGGTGAAGAAACAAAAAGTTCTCCTATGAATTGTCCTTTAATCCCTGGTAATTTATTCCATATTAATATTTAAGAAGGCATCCAAATGTTAAGTGGAGGCTTTGTGATAATGATGTTTCTTTGATAGTGTGTCTCAATCATTTTATTGTAAGATACATAAATTATCTGATTTTGGTGTGGGGGTTATATTCTTAGGTCAATCCATTGCTTCAGATGTATACTTTCAGTTTTCTGTCTTGATTATAATTCTGTATGTTATTATTCTGGTATATAAGAAGGAAAATTAAAATGCAGGATATTGGGACTTCCTTGGTGGCTCAGTGAAGAAGAGTCTGCCTGCAAATGCAGGGGACACAGGTTTAATCCCTGGTCCTAGAAGATTCCAGATGCCTTGGAGCAAGTAAGCCCATGCACCGCAACTACTGAGCCCATGGTGCTGCAACTCCCAAAGCCTGTGTGCCTAGATACATGATCCACAAGAGAAACTGCACAAGAGAAGCCTGTGCACCACAATGATGAGTACTCCTTCCTCATTGTAGCTAGGGAAGACCTGAATAAGTCAACAAAGGCCCAGTGTGGCCAAAAATAAATAAAAATAAGGAAATAAAATTATTTTTTAATGTAGGTTATCATTATTCAGAAAGGAATATCATTTCCAGTTTCATGCCCTAATGTCATTCTTGATGATGACATGTGTGTTCAAGTCTGAAATTTCTCTAATCTAAATAAAATGCAAGTGGGGAAGATGGCAGAAGAATAGGACGGGGACACCACTTTCTCCCTCACAAATTCATCAAAAGAACATCTCAAAACTGAGCAAACTCCACAAAATAACTTCTGAATGCTGGCAGAGGACATCAGGCACCCAGAAAAGCAGAGCATTGACTTCAAAAACAGGTAGGGGAAAAAATATAAAAGACAAAAAAAAAAGAGACAAAGGAGGTGGGGAGGGAGCTCCATCCCGGGAAGGGAAGCCCGTCCTGGGAAGGGAAGTCCGTCCGGTGAAGGGAAGCTTAAGAAGAGAGATTTCCAAATGCTAGGAAACATTCTCCCTGCCGAATCTGTGGCAAGCCTTGGAAACACAGAGGGCAACATAACAGGAAGGAAAAATAAATAGATAATTAAAACCAACAGATTACAAGACCAACAGTAACTCACCCAGTGGAAAAGCAGCGCAAACTCTTCCACCATTACCAAGTGGGGGCAGGGCAGGGAGGCACGGGAGGCGCGGGCTGCAGTGCTTCTCAGAATCGGGCAGGAATGTCCCGCCAAGCATAACCAGAATGAACTAACTGGGGCTAGCAAACCAGACCGTGGGATAGCTTCCACGTGGAAAGCTCAAACATAAGACACCGCCAGGACCGTCCACAGAACAAAGGGTGGAAAAGAACTAGCCGGCTGCAGACCATACCCCGCCGGCGACAGGCAGCCAGAGCCTGAAGGGCTGGAAGGGGGCAATCGCAGCCCCGGAGAGACTTTACCTACCAAATTGCAAGCAGGCTTCTTTGCTAAGACTTCTAGGGGTTCGGGACAATCTGCCTCACAAGAGGTGCCAGCGGTACACCCAGAAAATGGAGCAGCAGATACAGGAAAGGCGACAAGTCACAGCCACTGCGCTCGCCAAACACCTGAGCTACTCGGACCTGGGAAGGGCACAAAACGCAGTCCCAACTGAACCTGTGCCGCTGAAGGCTACCTGAGTGCTGAACCTGAGTGACTTAGATCTGGGAAGGACATGCAGCCTAGGACCGGCCTCAGATGGTTCCTGGCAAAGCAATGTAGAGCTTGAGCGGTTTGTACGCCGCGAGCAGGGTCAGGTTCAGCGGGGCTGAGACACCGCGTGCACACGATAGTGTTATTCATGTGCAGCATCCCTCCTTCCCCAAAGCTCAACTGAACAAGTGAGCCTGAGAAAACAAACAAACAAACAAAAAAAGTGTCCGCCACCACCCGCTCTGTGACAGGACAGAAATCAGACACTGAAGAGACCAGCATAAAAGTAGGTGGAAATTATTGTGAGACAATTTGACAAGGGTTTCTTGAATTTCTGAAGATCTTGAAAGCAGAGGTATAGATTGTCATCCTTTTCAGACTATATTTTCAATGCTATTTGTATGGAAAACAACCAGAGAGAATGTATTCTTTTGGAACAAAGATGAGGGATGCTTCCTTTACAATATTCTAAAGATAATGTTCTTTCTAGGGCAAGGGCAAAAATTCTCACTGATCATCATAAAATATTTGGGATTTTTAATCTCAGGGCTTTTCTTCTGTCATGTATATCACTGTATATAGTGGCATCATTTGGCTCCTGTCTTTTCACCCTATAGGAATAGGGGCTTGAGGTACTCGATATTATTACTATAAGGTTATGAGAAATAAACTGTTTTTATCTTTGACCTAGAACTCTCATGTCTTCTGTCTGCATCATCAAAGTAGTAATAGGCTAACTTATCAGTTTATAAATTTTATCAAGAGAAAATATTGGTCATAGCAAACACTCTTTTCCAACAACACAAGAGACGACTCTACACGTGGAAATCACCAGATGATCAAAACAGAAATCAAATTGACTTTATTCTTTACAGGCAAAGATGGAGAAGCTCTATACAGACACTAAAAACAAGACGTGGAGTTGACTGGTTCCAACCATGAGCTCCTCATTGCACAATTCAGGTTTAAACTAAAGAAAGAAGGGAAAACCATTAAAGCCATTCAGTTATGACCTAAATCAAATTCGACATGATTATACAGTGGAAGTAATGAATAAATTCAAGGGATTAGATCTGATAGATAGAGTGCCTGAATAACTATGAACACAGGTTCATAACATTGTGCAAGAGGCAGTGATGTAAACCATCCCAAAGGAAAAGAACTGCAAGAAGGCAAAGTGGTTGTCTCAAGAGACTTTACAAATAGCTGAGGAAAGAAAAGAAGCAAAAAGCAAGGGAGAAAGGGAAAGATATACCCAACTGAAATCAGGGTTCCAACGAATAACAAGGAAGCTCCAATACTTTGTCCACCTGATGTGAAGAGCTGACTCATCAGAAAAGACCCTGATGCTGGGAAAGATTGAAAGCAAAAGGAGAAGAGAACAGCAGAAGAGGAGATGGTCAGATAACGTCACCAACTCAATGGACATGAATTTGAGCAACTCTGGGAGACAGTGAAGGACAGGGAACCCTGGCATGCTGCAGTCCATGGGGTCGCAAAGAGTCAGACACAAACAAGTGATTGAATAACAACAGCAAGTGATATAAAATTACATACCCTTCATAGTTTTTTATAAATATGATATAAAATTAATGAAAGAAGAGAAAGGGCTCAAAAATAATAAAGAAATATTACAACTGATGTCATAGAAATTAAAATGGTCATAAGAAACTACTATAAATCATTATAGATCACCCAATATAAACTAGAAGGAATAGACAAATTCCTATAAACATTAAACTAAGAATGAATCATAAAGAAATAGAAAATCTTAGCAGATAAATAGTGGATAAGTAGAATGAATCCGTCATCAAAACCTCTCAAAAAAGGAAAGCCCAGAGCCAAATGGCTTCACTGGTGAATTCTAATGAGAATTAAAAATATTAGCAAAAATTCTTCTCAAGTTTGTCTAAAAACTTGAAGAAGAAGGAATACATTGTAACTCTTTCTATAGCTTTCTTACCAAAGTCAGACAGGAAAAGAAAATTATAGGTCAATATCTCTGATGTACATAAATGCAAAAATCCTCATCAAAATATTAGTAACTCCAATTCAAAAGTGCATTAAAAGGATTATACCCTGTACACTATGACCAAGTGGGAGTTAGCCTAGGAATGCAAGGATATGTTAACATATGCAAATCAAATAATCCAATATACCACATTAACAGAATGAAAGATAAAATTTACATGGATGCTTAAAAAGTATTTGACAAAATTTAACATTCTTTTATTATAAAAACCCTGAACAAACATACAGAAAGAATTTACCTTAAGAGAATAAAAGCCATGTATGAAAAACATACATCTAACATCATAACCAATGGTGGGAAAGTGGATTATTTTCCTCTAAAATAAAAAACAAAGCAAAGATTTGTGCAACTTCTATTCAACATAGTACTGAAGGTTCTAGCCAGAGCAATTAGACAAGAAAAAGAAATAAAGATATTCAAATCAGAAAGGAAAATAAAATTATTTCTGTTTGTACAAGACATGGTCTTACATGTTGAAAATTGAAAAGAGGATTAATAAAATAATTCAGTAAAATTTCAGTATGCAAAATCAACATACAAAAATCAATTGTGTTTCCATACACTAACAATGAACTATCTATAAGGAAGTGGGAGAAAATATTTGCAAACCATATTTCTGATAAGGGATTAATATCCAAAATGTGAAAGGAATTTATATAACTCAACATCAGAAGAAAAAAGCCACAAAATTTCAAAATACTTGAATAGAGATATTTTCAAAAAGAGACATACAACTGATCTATAGATACATGAAAAGGTATTCAACATCATCAGGGAAATGCAAATCAAAACCACAATGAAGTACTACCTTCACTTGTTGGGAAGGTTAATATAAAAAAGAAAGAGCAAAATATAAAATATATATATGGAATTTAGAAAGATGGTAATGATAACCTTGTATGCGAGACAGCAAAAGAGACACCAATGTACAGAACAGTCTTTTGGACTCTGTGGGAAAGAGAGAGGGTGGGACGATATGGGGGAATGGCACTGAAACATGTATAACATCATATAAGAAATGAATTGCCAGTCCAGGTTCGATACAGGATGCTTGGGGCCAGTGCACTGGGATGATCAGGAGGGATGATATGGGGAGGGAGATGGGAGGGGGGTTCAGGATGGGGAACACGTGTACACCTGTGGCAGATTCATGTTGATATGTGGAAGAACCAATACAATACTGTAAACTAATTAGCCTCCAAATAAAATAAATAAATTTAAATTTTAAAAAAATATAACAAAAAATAAAAATGTATGCAAGGGTATGGAGAAAAGGGAATCCTTGGGCACTGTTGGTAGAAATATAAAACGATGGATCCACTATAGAAAATAGTAGGGATAGACCTCAAAAAATTAAAAACAGAATTGTTATCATAAATCCAGAAATCCCACTTCGGGATATACATATAAAATAATTTTAACCAGGCTCTTGAAGACATGTCTGCACTCTTGCAGCATTATTCATTATAATTAAGATAAGGAAGCATCCTAAATGTCCATTAACAGAAGAATGAATAAATAAAATGTGGCATATACATATAATGGGATTTTTTCAGATTTAAACAAGGAGGGAATCCTACTATATGGAGCAACATAGATAAACCTAGAGGGCATTATACTAAGTAAAATAAACCAGTCATAGAAGAATATGTACAGAATGATTCCACTTATATGATGTATCTAAAATAGTCACACTCATAGAAACAGAGGTAGAATGGTAGTTTTCAGGAGCTGACAAGAGAGGAAAATGAGAAATTTGTTGTTGCCATTTGCTGTTCCCATGTATAAAGTTTCAGTTATACAAGATGAATAATGAATGATTTCTACTGATCTTCTCTACAACATTGTGTTTATAATTAATATTTTATTGTTCAATTATAACTTTGTTCAGAGGCCTCACATTAGTATTTTTACCACAATAATCGTTAAATACTTTAGCATAACAATGATCATCTATCAGGTAATCATCATAATGTTTCAGTATAAGACAATTAGTGATAAACACTGAAAATTACATTGAACACACTTTAATCCCTAGTGTTTCTCTTCCCAAGGTCTTCCTTCATTCAGTTATCTTTGAGGTTAAATTTAGTGTAGAAAAATTAAAGGATCTCATGAATCATTCCTGACTTATCCCCAGACAGCCTCACTTTTATCATTTTCAAATATTGCTATAGAATGTCATAAATCTTTTGAACAATCTTAAGACTGTTTGGTAAATAAAAGTGATTTTTTTTAGGGCCAACATATAAGGGAAACAAGAAAGAAAAGACTGAAAAACAAAAGTATAATAGTAGAGGACAGAAAATATTATTAAAGATTCATTTATTCATTCCTTCATTCAACAAATGTTAATAGAGCACTGCTATTGGTCCAGTGCTAGTGTAGGTTATGGGGAAATACAGTGACCCAAACAGGCAAAGTCTATGCCTTTCTGCAATGTTCATTGTTATATGGACAGAGAAAATAAAAACAAACAAATACATGATGACACTTAAGATTAAAATAAAGACAGTTGATTGACTGTTGATTGGTGAGAATCGGGTTGCTATTTCATAGAGAGTACATGCAATGATAAGACTACATTTGAATAAAGAACTGAAGAAAATGAGGGAATTAGCCACATGGATATCTGAAGAATGGGTACTAGCATCTTCAGAACTTTCTGTAATTTTCCCTTATAACTACTGTTTTTGAGTCTAACTAACTGTATAGCAAATTATATAAAAGTTAAATAGTTTAGATGAGGGTAATCACTAGTTTAATCAATATTTAAGTTCTCACTTAAGTGAGTCTACTTTGGATAATATACTTTTCTCTGAGAATTGCAATCAAACAAAAGGCAAGTTTAATTTCAATATGGAAGTGAAGAGTTTAACTTCTGGCTTTAACTTTTATTCTAGCTTCAAGCAATTGAGTATACTAGAGCATCTGTGAATTAATGACCTCATACTAATAATAGCATGATAATTTTTTTAAAGATTTCCATGAAATAACTGTTCTTCAAAAGGATCAACCTTGTTCAGTTTATAGCATTTGTACATCATGTTCCAAATATTTCACAAGAGAATTTTAAAAACGCTACCTATCCTTGGAAGAAAATTCACCTCCAGTATTTTTTCACCATGATTAACAATAGAAATATATAAAGATAACATACTGTTTAGCAATCAAGTATCACTTTTCTTGGGGAGAGGAAAATTATCTAATCAAGAAATGGACACAACTATGTGCAAAATCACATTTTAACATGCTTAATCTCTTACAAACTTTTCTTTTATAGCACTTAAAGATTATAAAAATCTTTCTCATCAATTATCTTATAAGTTCTTAGAAAATCCAGCTAGTATATATTACAAATATATTTGGTAATATTCAATTTTTTCCATTTTACTCAAAGGAAAGCAAATGTAATTCGTTTCCAATATAGATCTCTGCTAACTTGTTAAGTGGTTCAGTTCAGTTCAGTCACTCAGTCGTGTCCGACTCTTTGCAACCACATGGAGTGCAGCACACCAGGCCTCCCTGTCCATCACCAACTCCTGGAGTTCACTCAAACCCATGTCCATTGAGTCAGTGATGCCATCCAACCATCTCATCCTCTGTTGCTCCCTTCTCCTACAGCCTTCAATCTTTCCCAGCATCAGGGTCTTTTAAAATGAGTTGCTCTTCACATCAGGTGGCCAAAGTATTGGAGTTTCAGCTTCAACATCAGTCTTTCCAATGAGTATTCAGGACTGATTTCCTTTAGAATTGACTGGTTAAGCAGTTGTCTGTGGTATATTTGTGGTCTTTATATCACTTATTTAATCCTTGAGAGTTCTTAGCAATTTTTTGTTAGTTTGGGGGCAGTCGATTTCAATTTTCAGTATTCTCTGTAAAAATTCTAATCAAAGCATACCTGAGTCTAATTTTAGGAAGAAAATATATTAGGAAGCTTCAGTAATTTGGGAACATCTTCCTTACCTTATGTGGTTGGTAATGATAGCTTACGGTGAATGATGTCAGATTCGTGATCTCCAAAGAAGAAGATTTAGCTTTGGGACCAGTGACCAGACTTGAACACTCAGAGTTCTTGTGTGGCAGAAGTTTTGTTACAGTGAAAAGGGACAGAGAAAGCTTCTGACGTAGACATCAGAAGGAGGCGGACAGTGCCCACTCTCTAGTCCTAGTAAGGGAGGTAGACTTTTTTAACTGGTTATTTAAAGATTGGAAAGATCTTAACAGACCACCTCCCACAATTTACATTTTAAGAAAACAGATTTGAGTTCAGTTCAGTTCCTCAGTCATGTCTAACTCTTTGCAACCCCATTGACTGCAGCATGCCAGGCTTCCCTGGCTTCCCTGTCCATTACCAACTTCCAGAGCTTACCCATTGAGTCACTGATATTGTGGAAAAACCATAGCTTTGATTAGATGGACCTTTGTTGGCAAAGTAATGTCTCTGCTTTTTAATATGCTGTTTAGGTCGGTCATAGCTTTTCTTCCAAGGAGCAAGTGTCTTTTAATTTCATGGCTGCAGTCACAATCTGCAGTGATTCTGGAGCCCCCAAAAATAAAGTCTGTCACTTTTTCAATGTTTCCCCATCTATTTGACATGAAGTGATGGGATCAGATGCCATGATCACTGTTTTCTGAATGTTGAGTTTTAAGCCAACTTTTTCACTCTCCTCTTTCACTTTCATCAAGAGGTTCTACAGTTCGTCTTTGTTTCTGCCTTAAGGGTGGTGTCATCTGCATATCTGAAATTATTGATATTCCCCTGGCAATCTTGATTCCAGCTTGTATTTCATCCAGCCACACATTTTGCATGATGTACTCCACATATAAGTTAAATAAGCAGAGTGACAATATACAGCCTTGAAATACTTCTTTCCTGATTTGGAACTAATGTGTTGTTCCATGTTCAGTTCTAACTGTTGCTTCATGACCTGCATACAGATTTCTCAGGAGGCAGGTAAGATGGTCTGGTATTCTGATCTCTTTAAGAATTTTCCACAGTTTGTTGTGACCCACACAGTCAAAGGCTTTGGTGTAGTCAATAAAGCAGAAGTAGATATTTTTCTGGTACTCTCTCGCTTTTTTGATGATCCAGTGGACATTGGCAATTTATTTATTTATTTATTTAGAGCTTCCATTTTACTTTATTTTACTTTACANCTCAATAGATGCAGAGAAGGCCTTTGATAAAATTCAACATCCATTTATGATAAAAACTCTCCAGAAAGCAGGAATAGAAGGAACATACCTCAACATAATAAAAGCTATATATGACAAACCCACAGCAAACATTATCCTCAATGGTGAAAAATTGAAAGCATTTCCCCTAAAGTCAGGAACAAGACAAGGGTGCCCACTTTCACCGCTACTATTCAACATAGTTCTGGAAGTTTTGGCCACAGCAATCAGAGCAGAAAAAGAAATAAAAGGAATCCAAATTGGAAAAGAAGAAGTAAAACTCTCACTGTTTGCAGATGACATGATCCTCTACATAGAAAACCCTAAAGACTCCACCAGAAAATTACTAGAGCTAATCAATGAATATAGTAAAGTTGCAGGATATAAAATCGACATTGGCAATTTAATCTCTGATTCCTCTGCCTTTTCTAAATCCAATTTGAACATCTGAAAGTCCACAGTTCATGTACTGTTGAAGCCTGGCTTGGAGAATTTTGAGCATTACTTTGCTAGCGTGTGAGATAAGTGCAATTGTACAGTAGTTTGAGCATTCTTTGGCATCGCCATTCTTTGGGATTGGAATGAAAACTGACCTTTTCCAGTCTTGTGGCCACTGCTAAGTTTTCCAAATTTGCTGGCATATTGAGTGAAGCACTTTCACAGTATCATCTATTAGGATTTGAAATAGCTAAACTGCAATTCCATCACCTCCACTAACTTTGTTCATAGTGATGTTTCTTAATGCCCACTTGACTTCATATTCTAGGATGCCTGGCTCTAAGTTAGTGATCACACCAAAGGTTATCTAGGTCATGAACGTCTTTTTTGTATAGTTCTTCTGTATATTCTTAACATCTCTTCTTAATATCTGCTTCTGTCAGGTACACATCATTTCTGTCTTTTACTGTGCCCTTTCTTGAAGATACCTTTACTCTTTCCCATTCTATTGTTTTCCTCTATTTCTTTGCATTGATCACTGAAAAAGACTTGCCTCTCCTTGCTATTATTTGGAATTCTGCATTCAAATGGGTATATCTTTCCTTTTCTCCTTTGCTTTTTCCTTCTCTTCTTTCCTCGGCTATTTATAAGGCATCATCAGACAACTATTTTGCCTTTTTGCATTTCTTTTCCTTGGGGATGGTCTTGATCGCTGCCTCCTGTACAATGTCATGAACCTCTGTCCGTAGTTCAACAGACACTCTATCTATCAGATCTAATCCCTTGAATCCATTTCGCACTTCTACTGTATAGTCATAAGGGATTTGATTTATATCATAACTGAATGGTCTAATGGTTTTCCCCACTTTCTGCAATTTAAGTCTGAATTTTGCAATAAGGGGTTCATGATCTGAGCCACAGTCAGCTCCAGTCTTGTTTTTGCTGACTATATAAAGCTTCTCCATCTTTGGCCACAAAGAATATAATCAATCTGATTTTGGTATTGACCATCTGGTGATGTCCATATGTAAATCATCTTTTAGGATTTGAAATAGCTAAACTGCAATTCCATCACCTCCACTAACTTTGTTCATAGTGATGTTTCTTAATGCCCACTTGACTTCATATTCTAGGATGCCTGGCTCTAAGTTAGTGATCACACCATTGAGGCTATCTGGGTCATGAACGTCTTTTTTGTGTAGTTCTTCTGTGTATTCTTAACATCTCTTCTTAATATCTGCTTCTGTCAGGTACACATCATTTCTGTCTTTTACTGTGCCCTTTCTTGAAGATATCTTTACTCTTTCCCATTCTATTGTTTTCCTCTATTTCTTTGCATTGATCACTGAGAAAGACTTGCCTCTCCTTGCTATTATTTGGAATTCTGCACTCAAATGGGTATATCTTTCCTTTTCTCCTTTGCCTTTTCCTTCTCTTCTTTCCTCAGCTATTTGTAAGGCATCATCAGACAACTATTTTGCCTTTTTGCATTTCTTTTCCTTGGGGATGGTCTTGATCCCTGCCTCCTGTACAATGTCATGAACCTCTGTCCGTAGTTCAACAGGCACTCTGTCTATCAGATCTAATCCCTTGAATCCATTTCGCACTTCTACTGTGTAGTCATAAGGGATTTGATTTATATCATACCTGAATGGTCTAATGGTTTTCCCCACTTTCTTCAATTTAAGTCTGAATTTTGCAATAAGGAGTTCATGATCTGAGCCACAGTCAGCTCCAGTCTTGTTTTTGCTGACTATATAAAGCTTCTCCATCTTTGGCTGCAAAGAATATAATCAATCTGATTTTGGTATTGACCATCTGGTGATGTCCATATGTAGAATCTTCCCCATCTTGTACAATCAATAGGATTCAGTTCAGTTCAGTAGCTCAGTCATGTCTGACTCTTTGCAACCCCATGAATCACTGCACACCAGGCCTCCCTGTCCATCCCCAACTCCCGGAGTTCACTCAGACTTACATCCATCGAATCAGTGATGCCATCCAGCCATCTCATCCTCGGTCGTCCCCTTCTCCTCCTGCCCCCAATCAGAGTCTTTTCCAATGAGACAACTCTTCACATGAGGTGGCCAAAGTACTGGAGTTTCAGCTTTAGCATCATTCCTTCCAAAGAAATCCCAGGGCTGATCTCCTTCAGGACTGGTTGGAATCCTTGCAGTCCAAGGGACTCTCAAGAGTCTTCTCCAACATCACAGTTCAAAAGCATCAATTCTTCTGCACTCAGCTTTCTTTACAGTCCAAATCTCACATCCATACATGACCACTGGAAAAACCATAGCCTTGACTAGATGGACCTTTGTTAACAACATAATGTCTCTGATTTTCAACATGCTATCTAGGTTGGTCATAACCTTTTTTCCAAGGAGTAAGTGTCTTTTAATTTCAAGGCTGCAATCACCGTCTGCAGTGATTTTTTAGCCCCCCAAAATAAAGTCTGACACTGTTTCCACTGTTTCCCCATTAAGCCAACTTTTTCACTCTCCTCTTTCACTTTCATCAAGAGGCTTTTTAAGTTCCTCTTCACTTTCTGCCATAAGGGTGGTGTCATCTGCATATCTGAGGTTATTGAAATTTCTCCCAGCAATCCTGATTCCAGCTTGTGCTTCTTCCAGACCAGCATTTCTCATGATGTACTCTGTATATAAGCTAAATAAGCAGGGTTTCAATATACAGCCTTGATGTACTCTTTTTCTTATTTGAAACCAGTTAGAATGAACAATAGAAAGATCTTACCAGACCCTGTCCCACAATTTACACTTTACAATAACAGGATTAGTTAGAAGGTTTTTCAAGAAAAAGAAACTGTTCTCAAGCAGGATACATTGTTTTCATATAATCCTTAGTACAGAATTTAAACAATTTTTTTTGTTATATAATCATCAGCTCCAGGCTTAAAAAAAAAAAAAAATGACATTTTATGTGACTAAGACTAAGGAATGTAGAAAAAAAAAAGTTTGTCCTTTTCTCCTTGAGAATTCCAGACCTCTATCTTCCCTCAAGAGCCCCAGACCCTTCTCTCTGCCTTGGAGATCCTGGACTACTTATCAACCTACCTAGAAATTTTCTCTCTCAATAATATGATAGCCCAATCTCAACCTGTCCTGTTTTAAAGTTAGGGTGATGAGTTCACATCTAAAGTTTTCTGTGGTAAATTTATATGCATGTTGATTCTACCATTATGCATGTAGCTATAATGTTATTTCCATTTTGTCATGTCTTTATTTGCACCTTATAACTTATGATACAAAGGCCTAGGTTTAAGGGCAACAATTCATTATGTCAATATAAATATAATCAACCACATTGATGTTGCTGACAGACGGCAGTTCATCAATAAAAATAACTACTTGTAACAATACAAAGTAAGTTTTTATGACATTGTGCCCTAGTGAATTTTTCCTTACCATGTTTTCATTATACTCCTCAGAGTAGTGAATATGGACACGGCATTTTTAATGGCATTTTATTTATCAGAGTTCTCCTTCATTCCTTTACAATGTGATTTGTAGGCCCTTTGCGTCTATTCTCCATTCTATATGAGTCAGTATTCAAATACGTATAAAGTAAGTAATTTTATTGATCAAAAACAAACAAGATCTGAGAAAAGAGAAATATCAAACATCTGAAATGATTGTCAACTCGCCTAAACTACTTGTGTTCTCAAGACAGGAAAAAAAAAGCTATTGATTAAAGTGATGGGAAATTTCACACTAATATGCTCACAGTATGATGTGAATAAATCAGAAATGTCATCATTTTCCTTTTATGAATAGTGCTAGTTTTGTTAACATAGATGATCTACACATAGAAAATATGGAAATGAAATCTTTATATTTGCTTTTGAATGCAGGCAAAAACCAACAATTTCACTTGTTTTCAACACAACTAAAGGAAAGAAAGTTTCTACCTTTCAATAAGAAGCTAACCATGAAAGCTGACCATATTAGCTAACCATAATTGAGTTCAAAATGTATTAATAGAAGTTAATAACACAGTTTTCAAGTAAGTTAGTCTATTGTTCTAAAAATATTCTTCATTTACTCTCCTTGACTTTGCTAAGTTTCCTGAACCCTGGAAAATTCTAACCATCCCATATGCCTATGAGTACTGATTTTCACAGGGATTGTGAAATAATATATGTGTTTGGCTCAGTTCCAGTTCATTACCATTATTCAGAAAACAAAATAATATCAATTATTTTTATAATAATAAGCTAAGGCTGTATTGGTAAGGCTGGTTTTGTAGAGTACAGCATTTAAGTGATTCACCCACCAATCATGCATGCTCATGTTGCTTACCAGTGCTTACCCATCTTGTATGATTCAAATCAAGTTCACTCACTTGTCAGAAGACAATGTAAGGTGCATTCCAAGCTGAGATAATCCCTAAAAGTTAAAATCTGCTGACACCTTCATGCAGGACTTCCTGTCCTTCAGAATTGTGAGAAATAAATATCTAATGTTTGTAAGTGACCCAGAATATGGTATTCTGTTATAGGAATCCAAATGAACTAAGGTACCAATGATTCTGATAAGTGGGAAACTTATGAAACAGATAATAACAAAAGAAAAGGATCCAAAGCAAGATAGAACCATAATAAACACTTCAGTTTTCTACCTAAGTGGGTAGATTTTAAGTGGGAAGGATTTTATCTCACAAAATAATATCTAGAGGAGTAGGAATAGGAAAGGAATACAAGAGAGGAACACTTTTGTTTCTGAACAGCTTTTCACACCAAAACTGCAAGGTTCAGCATAGTGTAATAGGAATAATGGCAACTTTACAGAGCATATCACAAATATTGAGATGCAAACTAGTTTCTTTAAAGAAATTGTACGAACTGATTTTACTAATCATATGGATCACCTTGAAATAAATTTTCAAATCACTGCTTAAATGAAATGTTGGTTATAGTTAGTAAATAAACTATTTTAACACCATAAATGCGGTTTTATAAGGCAGATTATAGCCAACATTTCTAGATATTAGCCAAGAGAATAATTAGTTTAAATATAGAGTTGGTGATGGACAGGGAAGCCTGGCATGCTGCGATTCATGGGGTCGCAAAGAGTTGGACACTACTGAGCAACTGAACTGAACTGATAGATATTTCAGCTCTTAGATAATTGTAATAGTTGTGTATTATTAGCTGCATTCTGTTTTTAAACAAATCATGTGTAGGAGGACATGTGCTTGCTTTACTTAGCAGTTAACTGTAATTTACTAGATGTTAACATTTAAACCATTTTCAAAAATTGATTTATGTCTCAAGAATAGTATGTTCTTTAAAGCAATGTCCATGCATTTCAAATGCAGATAATTCTGTTTTCTAATATGAAAACAGTGTCATAAGCTTTAAAGAAGTATGTGTGTATGTCTGTATGTGTGTGAGTGAATGTTCTCATATTCAGGTACTCTTAAGATAGACGAATGGCAGTATGACTGCATGAATATAATTCTGCTGAACTGTTTAACAGAAAACTGGGGAGATCATGTCACGGTAAAATTTCCAAAGAGCAGGAGAGGAGGACCTTCTGTATCTCAATCAGGACAGTTCTTGCAACAATATTAGAAAATACTACTCTTTAAGAAATAAAAAAGTATAATTTTATAACTAATGGAGGAGATTGAAGGTAATATTTTTTGACAAAAGTCTCAAAATACAGTCTGTTTCTACCCAGATTCAAAAGGAACAGGATAAACAAAAAACAAAATCAACCTTTAATAGTTTATAAAGGTAGTAAAGGGTTAATTTTTTTTCTACCTCTCACCTTTGAAGATATGACTTTTGAAGAATAATTACCAAAATCTTTGTGATATATGGTATTATTATCTGTATGAGACATGGAGAAAGAATAAAAACTGGGTTGTATCATTGATCTTATACAGAATCACATTTATAATATTCTTAAATACTGAACACGATATAGCTTGTGGGTCTTTTAGAACTCTAATGTCACAATAAAAAAATGTGGCAGTTTGTTCCCTTGTAGTATCTAAACATCATTGCCTTGGCTATGAACATTTACACAAGGTTTAAGCGCCATCCCTTCTAGAGACAAAATACAAAAACAAATGAAAAAAAGGACTGCAGTTCCTGGAATCATTTTTGACTTTTTAACACTCTGAGAATAAGTTCTGTGACTTATTCAGATATGTATTCTTATAGTCCAAAAGAGACTTTATAAATTTTAATTTAGTATATACATAATTTAAAATTAGCTAAAATATAATAGTATAATTAACTAAAACTATAACGATAACTAAAAATAACTAGAAGGCAGCATTATATAGTTCAAAGAGCACTGAAAGCATTCCTTCTTGTAAGTGGAAGGATGAATTTTGTAACATATGAAATTATATTTCTTTCATATGAAAAGGGCAGATATTTTTAATGCGCTTATTTGTTTCTAACAGTCTGTAAACAGTATATACACTGGTAAACTTCCCTGATATATGAGAAGAATACTACTATCATCTGAATCACTAATGTAATTCAGACTTTTTTTCTTAAATTTATTTATATATTCTGTTACCTATGTAATATAATTTATCTGCTTTCGGTTTTAAAAGAAATCAAGAGGAATATTTTTACTTAGTGTATTAGTATGATAATATTATATCTTGCACTATTTTTCAAGTATTATTTTAGGGTAAAAGATATACAATAAATAAATTTAAAACATTAATGGCTATTTTCAAATGTATTTGTATATACATGTATGTATTTACCTAAATGACCTTCAGAAAACTATAGTAATTGCTAGT
The DNA here is from genome assembly GCA_006410675.1 of Oreotragus oreotragus. Lineage (NCBI taxonomy): Eukaryota > Metazoa > Chordata > Mammalia > Artiodactyla > Bovidae > Oreotragus > Oreotragus oreotragus. The sequence goes on along the minus strand of SJYX01022070.1, from coordinate 153,847 downwards.
TGAAAGATTTTTTTCACTGCTACAGAAGAATATAAACTTTTGAAAGAGACACCTACTTCTATTTTGGTGTATATTCTAAAAGGATGAAAAAGAATAATAAAGCCATAAAAATAAGATAACCAGACAGAAAAAATAAGCACAGCTCAAGATTTGCTATGAAAATGATAATCAAAAAATAAAATTATAAAATTATAATGGAAATATAAATGTCAAAATCATCAACTAGAGAAAATACATTAGATAAGAGTATATTTGGAAATTAAAAATAATGAATATAAATAATTAAACTGGGTTAGCATTATTTGGTAAGCCAAAAAATGGTCCCCCAAAAAATAATTTTGTACATGAAAAAAGTTTAGCATTAAACCACTGAGGAAGAAAACATAAAGTCTGTTTCAGAGTATCATGTAGGAATAACTGGAAAACACTTTTCTTAGAGAAAGTAATACCCAAAGCGATCTACAAAAAAGCAAAAGATCAAAACAAAAATAAAGTCACAAAATCTCTAAAAGTAAATAAATATAGGCCAAAAAAATGAGTCCTGGAAAGCATTTTTTTTAATGAATTAAATGTTCAGTTCAGTTCAGTCGCTCAGTCATGTCCGACTCTTTGCAACCCCATGAATCGCAGCAC